>JASFDE010000010.1:0-189338 GCA_036937135.1 Nidula niveotomentosa
TAGAGCAGAGACAAGAGTCGAAAAGGTGGTCAAACCTGGAGTCATGTGGCACAAGACCTGGGTCCCATCTATACCCACCCAGTTGAATGTGGAATGAGGGAAAACATTGCTGCAAAACACCGATTAGTAAGGCCGCGCAGCATTCGGACAGCGAAAACGTACATGTTGTTCCTAACGAAAAGCGGCGTTCAGGATTAGCCCGTGCTCACGAACGAGAGCACCTACCAGGAGAGCTTCTGTGTAAAGAAGTACGACATCCCTACACGATCCAATCAGCACCACTCCTCATCTAAATAGACCAACAAAAACGCACCTGCACCCCTGATCAACTGCGGTAGTGCCCCTGTGAGCCCAAACGAGTCCGGAAGCCACGCCGTATCGCAACGCTTCCCAAAGCGTGTCTCGAAGTACCGCTGGCCAAAGAGGAACTGGCGCACGAGCGCCTCCCCGGATGGCATGTTCGAGTCGTTCTCCACCCACGAACCGCCGACGGTATGAAAGCGCCCATCGAGGACCTTCTCTTTCACGCGCTCGAAGAGGGGTGGGTAGAGCTGTGGAATGGACAGGTCAGGGGGTATAATGGGAAAGAAGGGAGAGAAAGGGTGTACCTGCTCGAGCCATTTGTACTGCTGCGCGGAGCTGCAGGTGAAACGGTGCTCGGGATAGCGCTCCATGAGGTCCACCTGCGTTGACCAGGAGCGCGCAACCTTCTGCTGCGTGACGCGGTACGGCCACAGCCAGGCAGTGTCGATGTGGCAGCTACAAGCACATTGTGAGCGACAGCGTAGGAAAGCAGTAACCGTACTTACTGTCCTAAATTGATAGAACAACATGTCAGTATAATATGTCATGACAAGGGCATACGATGCATACCAATACCCCAGACATTCGCCTTCTTCGGGCCCTCGTTGTACACCTCAGCGCCTTTGGTCTCCCAGCCCTCGCCGAACACCGATTCAGCGAGCTTCCGTGCCTGGCGAATGGCCGACGGATCGCCCTTGTTGAATACGTTCATGATCTCATTCGCAACGGTCAGAGCCTTGTTCTGCAGCCTAGAAAAGCAAAGGATGGTGGTGAGTGGCTGGACATGTTTGAGTGAATGGCGAAGCCACATACGGGGTATTTCCAGGAAGCGTATCGACCAGCTCCCGGAGGGTCTGGAAGTCCCAGAGGAGGCCCCATGCATCCATGTTGGGGACGACGAGATCGGCGGAGTCGAGCGTGAAGTAGCGGTTCATCTACATTGCATGTCAGAACGAGAAGGAAACGCGATAGAGCAGGGGCCACGTACGTCGGGGGGAGCGATGGTGTCTCCGTTCCACGGAACGCCAAACATGCCATTACAGCTTGACTCGATGACGAACTCGTGAGTACCCTGCTCACGCGCCTCGTCGGGGATGATGTATTCGACGCGACGATCGCCGCCATAGCCACCAGTGATCCCTTGTCATGTTGTCAGATGCTATGGTATCCATGAGAGAAAAGGCGCGAATACCTTGCACAGGCACGCCGTCAGTGGTGTAAATCATGGCTTCGCAGCCAGGATCGAACTCGACTGCACACGAGCATTAGTAAAGGTAAATAGTAGCAAGGTTTGAACGCACACTGAACACGGTCGTACTGCTGCCAGTATCCAGGAATCATAAGAGAAATTTTCCACCAGTGGTTTGTCTGCAGAGCGAGTATTAACAGGGAACAAGTCATTCAGCTTGATTCTTACCCCTACAAAGACGTGTTTGAGTTATATCGATACAGGTGGAGAAGGTACACTTACATGACGGTCCGAATGAGTCTCCCTAGCCAAATTGTAAAAGATTCAGTCCCGAACCACTTCTCAGCAATTCAAGATTACCCACCTTCTTCGCCGATTTGAACTTCTGTTTCATGGCTTCCTCGAACGTCGGTTTCGTCAACCCGGGTGCGCTCCATCTAGAAAGAAACTAATTAGTATTTCAAATCTATAATCCCAGTTTCAGACTTACACTTTCAGTTTAATATGCTCAATATTATCAACGCGGTGGGTGAATAGCACCGACGACAGGTTCATGCTCGAGTAGTGCCCGCCGTTGAACGTCCCGAGCCTGTCGTTCGTAAGGTTCTTGATCCATTTCGCCCCAGAGCCGTAGTTGAGCTCTGGATATGCAGCGGTAGAGGAATGGTACTGACAGCTCATCGTTGTGGGAGCTGGGCGTTGTAAGGTCGTGGTCGCCGAGCGGTGGCTGGTATCCGCTGTCCAGGTTCAGCAACCGTGGGAACGTGGGGTACATACCCGATCAATGACCTGACCTCTGAGCAATGTGCGCATGCTCATCCAAATTCCAACTTCTAACTTCCTGTAACGGTCACCCATGTTACTTACAATCTGACTCAGCCAAACCGGTTATCTTATATCTAACAAGGACTCTCGTTTCACTTATCTAGTTTACTCATTCTACATTACCTACTAGTTTCACCCCTGACCTCCCCTTACGTTACGTTGCTTACTACATCTCTTATTAGCTACAGTATATAAGGAACCTGTGTCTGTTCAGTAGGGACAAGTTCGCTGGAATAGATAACTTAACCCAGTTCTTTTCTAGTGAGCTTACCCCGTGTGCACACGACTCGCAACTCTCCGTTATGTTGGATTTCAATTTTGGTCTCTGCGCTAATCGCGAGCCGATCTCATTATGTTTTATTGTTTATTTTATGTTTTAGCTTGCACCATCACTAATACCCTGGCTAGTACCAGTGGTCATATATTTTATTATTATCTATGTATATTACACTGCGCATAGGCTGCAGTGTCTTGACCGTCATACATTACAATAGTACTTACTAATATAAATACTACGCTATGTACTTTACTTTACAAATAGTCAATCCGAAATCTTCTTATTCGCGATAATCACGTTCACTACGTTACGCTCGCGTCACACTTCCCTTCTTCCTCCCATTTCGCCTTCTCCAAAACCAAGTCTTATGAAAGAGGGTCATCACTTTTTTTGAACTGCGCATGTATTCAGCATACGCTTATTCCAGAAAATATGGGGCGAATAGCATAAACGACACTCCCTTCGGATGTCCAATAACACGCTTTTCATTCTTTATGTTCCCTGAGGTAGATCTCTAGCAATACCGTGCCTAAACCGTTGATGGTTTTAGTGGGCTCAATCATACATGACAGATGGTTTGCTCGTATCCCTTCGAAAAATTGAATATATCCCTCACGTGTCTGGATTCTGAATCGTCCTAAGGGTTGAAGGACGCACGAAACTCATCGTTCATGAATTTTCTCGACCTTTTACGACTTAGATTGAGAAGGGTGACGATGTCGAGGTGGTATTTACAAGGTATTTATGGCTCTGTTGGCTCATAATAGGCTGTGGAAATTTGAGAGTACGAAACTCACAAGCATCGCTATGGCGTGACGCCTCGGCATCTGCCGGTGGGTAATCTTTTCCTAATGTTTTCGGTGAGTATTTAGTAACCATAGTTCCGGGATTGAAAGCTCTCTTGCTGGTTCCTTTACTGAAATCTTCACCGTGCAGTCTATATCAGCACTCAGGGTTGCGTCCTGTCGAAGGACGATCGGCAAAGACTTGGGCTTGATCCCCCAAGTCCAACTTCCTCGACATTACCTTCAGTCAGCTGCTCGTCTCATTCATGGTAATTCGAAGGAAAGTACCCGACAAACCCCGCACGCACTTCTCACGAGCCCGATTGCGCCATTCGACATCTCTCCTTGCACTTACTCATCAAGCGCTTACACTAACTTAAAGGAATACACAACCTTTCTTTCGTCCTTCGCACAGTATCATGACCACCGCTACCGATTCTCCTCTTCTCGCGGGTCCTCTGGGGGATTGCTGCTTTACTGGAGTCAAACATGAAGGCGAGCCCGTCGGAAAAACTGTGACCATCGGCCCTATGGAGACATACGTTTCGGAGCCTCCGGCATCCAAGCAAGGCGGAACCAAGAAGATCATATTGTATCTGGCTGATGTATACGGACCGCTGTACCTGAACGCTCAGCTTCTTCAAGACTGTTTTGCGGTAAACGGTCGGTGGTTCTCATTTTCTTTCGTCCCCGATTGCCCTTTGAACCCTGGCAATATACAGGATACCACGTTCTTGGACCCGACTATTTCTTCGGCGATGGTATTGGCAACCACACGGAACCCGACTTCGACAGATCTGCTTGGTTTGAGAAGTCCCGCAAACAATCTCGGGAGGCTTTCCCGGGATGGCTTAAAGCTGTAAAGGAAAAATACGGTATGCCATTTCCAACAGTCACCTGAGCCTCGGTTTAATTTGGTGAACTATTTTAGGGTCAGACGCTACATATACCGCCGTTGGTCGGTACCTGTTCTACCAGTATCGGACTCATAATTGATGCTCTCCATGTCAACCAGGGTACTGCTTTGGAGCTCCTTTCGCAACGGAGTTAGCAGCGGGAGATGAAGTAGCGGCGGGTACGTTCTTTGTTCTCGAATAGCCTGGCGTAGGCGTCTGATTTGGAGATCCCGTAGCTGCTTTTGCTCATCCAGCCATGCTTACTGAAGACCATTTCCAGAAGTTGACTAGTACGCATAACTCGTATATACCCTTTACCTGCTACTCAGTCGTTTCTTTAGAACCCCTCCTTTTGTCTTGTGCTGGTTAGAATTTAGTTTTCTACTCACAGGCAATTGTACTAACTAGACCTTCGTGGGATATAGAAACGGACCACACATTCCCACTGGAACTCCGTCGTCGTGCCGAAGATATCATGGTGGCTAACAAGGCTTCCTATCATATACAAGTCTTCTCTGGTGTATCTCATGGATTTGCTACGCGATGTGACCCCACTGTCGAGAACAGTCGTGAGCATATTCGTTCTTGGCTCTAACGTCTATAGCCTCATGAACATTGTGACAGGTTGGGCGAAGGAGGAATGTGCCCGCAGCGTCGTGAGCTGGTTCGATAGGTTCTCAAAGTAGCTTGCAAAAATGCTACAGAATGCATCATAAGTGTATTATTTAGACTTCCTCAGGCAATGACATGAATTAAAAGAGTCACCATCGTCATTTTCCTGCGCTGTCAACAGAGTATGATTTCCCTAAATAAAACAAGCTAATTCTGACGAATGCTTAACGAACCAACATGCGGCTGCCCATATTATACCAACCCACAAACAACCATAGAGGATAAAAGAATTAGCCATAAGTCCTTGTCAGGGGTATATCAACGCCTGATCTGAATCTAAACTTCTGCTGAAGTTTCGGTCCCCCTCCACCTTGCCATTTAGACCCTCTTTCGAAGTTTGTCCTGATATTCACATTCAAGTTCCATCACTTCATTAAGGATGTGTTGAGTTTCAGCCTCTCGTATTCCCGCCCGGCAGAGTGCATCATGGAACTCATGGGAACAAATTCGTTCTTCGGACGGTTTCTTGTTAGCGGCCTACGCGTGTTCCTCTAGCTGTTTGAATGTCGCAGGTTTAGAACGTGCGCTTTCTAGTACGCTGTCGTCCCCAACACCGAGGAAAATCTGGCAAACAGGATCTTCCAGAAGCAAAATTAAGCCACTACCAACCATCCACGGCGTGATATTAGTAGAAGACTTACTCTGACCGCATAATCGCCGACAAATGGGACACTGACTGACTCATCGATCAACGTGCGAAAGTTGTCTGAAAGTAGCGATGAGACATGGTTAGCAGAACGCATGCTCTGATATGCGTCCAAATGAGCACCAGTCCTTCCAGAGTACTCAACTTCAACAGATAAATAAACATACCACACCCAGGTATTACAACTTTCTTATTATTAAGACTCTCCAAGGATATGAGGCAAGCCATGCTGTGATAAAGGAAAGTCAGGAAGGGAGAAAGCAAGAGATTGTGGAATTTACTTCCACCTGCAGCGTTAGTTTTGTACTAGCACTTACAAAAAATTCCAGATAAACCAGTCGGATCACACATTTTTGAAAGGAAGTTTTATTTTAATGAGGTAGTTATGGATTTCATAACTTGGCCTTTGGCAAAAGGGCTTAATCGTAACGTTGAAACTTCCATCGCTGAAGTTCAAGAAAAGAAGAGAAAGGGGAGGTGCGCCATAATAGCCAATATCATTCGATTTCTTTATTCTACGTTTATAAATCCTTTACAGTACGAATTACCCGGAGAAAAATAAATAAATACTGTTGATCGTGAACATCTTATTTTAAGCTTAATGTCACAAATTGAGAGGCCTTTCACTGCGGTCTCTTTGAAATTCTCGCATAAATGATATAATTTCGCGGAGTGCCGAGAGCGAAGGGTGTACATCTGTAAAACCAACTCGGGGCAGCCCATAAACCAACGGTGAAGATTAAAAAAATTACGCAAATGAGGTTATTGCAAGGAATATATGAGCACCATCCATGAATCTAAGTTTCTGATATTCCGCTTTTCTTCCGTATCGCCCTCTCTATCCTTTGTTGAAGCATGGCCTGATGCTCATTGTCAAGGTTATCTGTGAATTTTATGCGCATGTCGATATGTTGGTCTATTATTTTATTTAGGACGAGTTGAGCTTGACTCTCTCGCAATTTTGCGTTCAAAAGAGCAGTTTGGAGCTCCTGAGATGGTTGAAATAGATAATAGTCTAAGGAAAATAATGCTTCCAACTTATGTAATCCATTTGGATATAAATGTGAGACGAGCACTTAAGCTCGTGAACGGTGAGAGCTCCCGGGGTATTGGGAAATACTGTAATAATGAGGAGGATCTGATTGTATGATCGAATTATGGGGAGTAGAATCGTTGTACATGTCAGAATTCTGTACTTCCACGACACTACCATCGAGAGTAGGTTTATGGATAGATCTACATCGTGTCGTGACTGCTGGACCTTGAGTGGACCTCTGTTGCTGGGTAACATGTATTTCGTCCAATATGCATGGAAAGGATTGTATGACGGTGTCTGGTCTGTTCGCTTTTGACCACCAAAAACTGAAATTCTTTTTCCGAAGAATAAAAGCTGCAAGAATAAGAGTTATGACAATGACCCCAGCAGATATGGCGATAATGGCACCAATCTCAGACTTGAATGAAACAGACTGAGAACGCCCTTGATTAGTTGCGGTCTGGTTGGGCTGTGAAGTCTTCGTCATGGAAGAGGTCGACGACCTAGTGGAATTTCCTGAAGAAAATGAAATTGTTGCCGAGGAGAGTATTGAAGCTGATGAGGGTATTGTTGAGAAAGATATTGAAACCTGTTCTGCAGGTGAAGCGATGGGTTCAGGAGACGATGGAGGCAATGTAGAAGAAGGCTGTGAGCTTATAGATGTCTCAGCAGGATCTGTCGCAAAGGATGAAGCGAGAACTACATTGGTTCCCCATGGGTTTACTCCGTAAGGGCCGATCACGCTAGCTTGATCCCACTGAGAGTCGTCTAAGGAGGGTAGCTCCCAATTTGAAGGGATATTGTGGATTGATTTCCAGCTGGAATTCGAAGACATAATCACGGAAGACCCGTCAGCAAAAATGATCTTGATCGCTGCAAGTAGTCCAGCAGGAGTAGCCACTCCGGGCTGTCCTGCAGGTGGAAGGTTGCTTCCACGAATAGCAAATAGCGTGGAGCTCGAGGTAACAGGAATATTGAGTAGCCGAGATGCAGTCCAATTATCTGCCGGAGGATTTCCTTCGTGATGCAGCACACCATTGACGTAGAGCGAAAAGTAGTCATCCGCTGTTATGAGAATCATGACGCTCGTGACAGGCTTTCCATCTGGCGCATTAAATGTGTACCGGAATGCGCGGTCTGTGAGCGGAGCAAGTGGCGGAACACTTTCCGATGTCCATATCCACGATCCAGCTTCAAATGCAGACTCTAGGTCGCTGGGGAGGACACTGCTCGATGGAGTATCTCTGGCGATTAATGCTTGTAAAATGAGCGAGGGAGAACGAGTATCGAAGGAGACACCCACATTTCATCGTGCTTAAACAGAAATAGGAAGATAAATAAATAAAAAGAGCGAGAGTGTGCTGGAAATATTGAACTGTTTTTCAAAAAGGAGCCAGGATGAGACCGCAACACGCACCTGGCGTATAGGGAAGAAGACACGTAAGAGAGATAGCGAAGACAACCACTGCAGATTTATAAAGTGGGCCACTGCATTTATTATATCTTGTTGGCAACCACTATAGCTCTTTAACTCAAGTCCTTGATGTAGCAGTTGCCGCAGAGTAGATATCTCATTTGCAAGTGGCTTTCGAAGCTTGTTTAACACTTCAGCTATATTTTCCATCCCTGCGAATCCGCATGCCAGGAGAGAGGAGCTAAACCTGTAACCTTAGAATATGTTATTTTCTCGCTATTGTGCACCAATATCATGGCAACATGTGAAGAAAATTTTGAATCAGAGAAGAATTAGAACGTGAGTCGAAATACAAGGACGTACTAGGCATGTACATCGATTTTGTATAAGCCATGTATGTCGGGCGCAATCGAGAAGTTATGGTACTTGATTACATCACAATACACCGAACAGCGGAAAGCGGTTGGTGCCCAGTTGTGAATGGGACTCACCAGAGAGCAAAGAACTATCAAAGTACCACTTCCGTGTACCGGATATAAGCCCTCTTAGGAAGAATACAGCTCTTCCTCTGGATGTGACCATAGGTATCCTCTGGGTCTCGAGTGGGATTCTTGGACACTCAGAGTGTTCCAGTGGTCTGCGCAAAGAAAAAATCGCACAGGATAGGTAGAGGCGCATCCTCATTAGCGGTGCTAAATTTGGCCCAGCTTACCGAATCTCGAAGACTATAGTGCAAGTGAGTCCGAACCTCATAGGAGTTCACGATCAAGTGTTAGTGATGGTCGAAATCCGATCTATTTTGATGTGTTGTACATTCCGCAAAGGCATGAGCGGGGGCCGGGCCATGTGGAGATTGATAAACAATACAGTCGTGGACAAGCAAAGTCCACCAAAAAAAAAGAAGTTATACAATAGCCGAAATTTTTATCTAAAATGATGCACATTAGTTAGGTGATGATCCTGGCCAAATTTCATTCAGCCCCATCGAGCCGTCCTTGAGGAAAATGCCATTTATGGAAAATGGACCCTGAAATTTGAGAAAATACCCTAAAAGGGATAGGAAAAATATGAAAAAAATGCTTAGATTTTCATCGAGGTTTACCTTCGTAAAAAAAACATTGAACTTTGACATCAAATATTCCCTCACTCCCAGACATGCCACCAAAAAAGAAAGCTAAGCGAAACATTACTGGCCTGCAAAATCAGTCAAAAACAACAGCTTCCACTCACACAAATGCCAAAGTTCCACTGTGAACTAAATCCGATCGAAATGGTGAGTTGTAATTTATTTTCAAGTTCACTCTTGGGAGTCCATTTAAATTGACTAGTCTTCATGATCTATTACAGTATTGGGGATGGGCTAAATATCGATATCGACAGGTAGATAAAAACACTTTTCAGCAAGCCAAAGATGCGGCCTTGGCAGCCCTTGATGGATGTCCGGTTGAGGTTATAAGACGATTTATCAATCGTTCGTGGAGATGGATGTCTGCCTACCAAATAGGGTTGACAGGAGATGCTGCTCAATGGGCAGTACGGAAGCAGAAAGGTCATCGCAGCGTTTCGAGGACTGCAATGATGCATTTGGATGCAGTTCTTAACTAAAATTTGGACTTATCGCCTATATACATTGCGTTTTTTCGACGCAAAAAAATGAGAATTTCTATTCGCTCGTGGGAAAAACTTCGGAGGTGTGTTTTTCGACGTCTTTTGATAATTGGAGTAAGATTCTGAAAAAAACTCACTGATCCATTGATTTTCTGTCGAGATCTCAGATTTGTGGACTTTGCTTGTCCACGACTGTAGTGCCATAGCAAAGGTATATTAACTCGATATCACTATGTAGCGCCCATAGCGTCGGCTAGCTCACCCAAGACTTGCTGATGCATCTTATTCTCCCCGCTATACCCATGCCCCGGATAGTATCATTCTCACAATCTCCCATTCCCGATCTCGTGGATTGATAGTAATGCGGGGACAGGAAACAACATCCCCAACAAGTAGTGGGTTGAAAGCGTAACTTGTTCACCTCCACATTGTAAGGCCACTGTAGGTGGTGTGTTGATAGAACAACACTGCTGGAATGGGGTTATTTAAGTCAACCAAAAATGATTGAGAAAGCATGTTTGCGTTTTTCAAATAGTTTTCAATGGCATGAATCATATCCAATGTATCATTTTTGCTTTGATAATTTCCTTATAAAGAAATTAGTAAAGAAAATAATATATTTACACGATTTGTAAACTGTTTGAAAAACACGAACATGCTTAATAAAATTTCTCAATCATTTTTGATCGACTTAAATAACCCCGTGCCCACAGTGCCAATGCCTGTAGATTGCCGCATAAGATCGATGGAATCAAATCTTAGAGCCGGCTCGTGCGCAGGACGCTGTGAATGCTGCCTTCTGAAAGCGCTCAAGGAAACTGCCCTCGAGTCCACCTAGCTAGGATTCTCAAGTGTGCAGTGTGCATTACGTTCTAATAGCATCTTACGTGGGTCCGATCGATTCTTAGTTGCTGGGCCAATCCACAATGCAGGAGTGGAAATATTTTCACATAGACTATACAAAAAAAAAAGGACACATGCAGCGGAATAATGAGCACCGTATCAGCTCCCAATCAGTTCCCTCCTCATGAAACTGTTGGTCCAAGCGTGCGGGGCTTCATGTTATGCATTACGGGCTCCCTTTCCCTGTGTGCCTCCCTTCCGTCTCGACGAGTCATGATCAACTTTCTTCCTACTGCTACACCTACTTTCTATCATACACCATTAAGGATGTTTAGAAGAGGCGGACGGGCTTGCCCATAGTGGTTTTGATGTGAAGAGACTTGACGTTCTGCCAGTTCTTCTTGAGGAGGGAGACGAGGAAGTTGATGCCTTCATTAAGTAATTAGGGCAGGCCCGATAATAGGAAGAGAGAATAAAAGATACGCACTCAACATGACGTTGCCGAGAACCTGGTCGTCGTTCATCTGGACGTGGCCGACGGCGACACCCAAGCACAGAACCTTCTTGAGCTGGAACTTGATAGTGGAGCGCACCTCGTTGATCTTGTTGGAGAGGTCCTCAGCGTGCGACACGGGAGTGGGGAACTTTCCGGCTAGGTAAAATGGCTGATTAGCGGGACGTATGGCAGCAAAAAGCGCGAGAACACAGTACCCTTGGAGAGACCGGGACCAAGAAGACGGGGGATTTGCTTGATGAGAGTCTCAGAGGAAAGGAAGGCGTCATACTTCTTAGCAAGCTTCTTGACAAGCTTCTTGTTCTTATTGAGCCTGCGTCGAGTGAGCAGGCATAAATATATATTAAATCACAAGACAAGATTCCGGATGAACGTACTTCTTCAAATCATCAACGGACATGTACTCGAGCTCGATTTGCTTAGCACGATCGATGTCGGCGGCATCAGCGAGAATGCAGATGGACATGCGGGGGCGGGGGACGTGGGGGAGCCTAGTAGCCAAAACATATCAGAAGTCGTTCCTCCGTAATCACAGCAGACGCCCAAACACACTTGACGGTTCCAGAGAAACGCTTGTCACGCTGGGGATCGTAGTTCTTGAGGCCAATCTGCAACTCGATGGTCTCAACGAAGTTGCGCTTCTTCTCGCCATTGGCGTCGACGAGGAGCTCCTTAATGGAGCCCCGCACGCTTGACACTGAGAGCTTGCTGCCGCTGGATTTAAAGACATATTAGCGGCATTTATAGGCAATAAATGAATGGTACTGACCTCATGCTTGATTTTTGGGTCTTGAGGAGGAGGAGGGTTGGTCGTCGGCCTTACTGGGGAACACGGATTTACGATAACTCAGTGTCTGTCACGGTGGCGCGTGGTTCTGTATAGTTGTGACAGACATCACAATAAGCCCTAACCTCAGACTAAGGTTGACGTTGAGGACCGGCAAGGTTGTGCCTTGTGATCCGGCTCCATACCATTTTCCGAGTTTGGCATGCCGCTGTCTCCTGGCTGTCTCAGGTGTCCACCCCTTGAAGCTGAATGACTCTTCAGCCCACTACATCCCTCTTCATCCTGAACCTCTCTCATCCCATCTTTCTAGGTTCTCCAGGTCGAATTTTTTTGTCTTGCATTGGAATACTGCAGCAAGATACCATGCTCTTTTGAACGTCTACTTCCACTGGCGAAGGGATTCTGGACTGCGTAGCAATTGTCTTCTTCTTGTGTCTGTACGCCATAACGTCACTTATGCATTTCATCTTCTCTTGGCTGGGAAGCATCGCCCAATCTACACAGGCTCTTCCGTTCCCCGAGTGCGTGGTACAAATTCAGCCGCCACTTCCAGCCTCGAGGTCCTGTCCATCTGCGGCGTTCCCTCGGATGATCGCAAACCATGAGTAGTCACCCACGACGAACATAGCTACATACCCTTTATGAGATGCTGTGAGCACTGCGGAATGGTGTAGAAGACAGCTCATACATGACTGGGTATGTGTCAGAGTCGTCTGTACCGGCGGCTACCATCTTCCGGTTTGGGGCGCGACTGCGAGATATCGCTAGACTAGGATGCTACTATCTGGACTCGAGATGACATTACTTCTGCGATTTCGTGCCCAAAATCGACGGATGTTATTCGTAACAGGAACATTAATACATTAATCCATCCCGCAAGATCGTCTGTTACGGTCGTTATAATCGTGGCTACAATTACTAAGTCCACTGGAGAAGATGTCCAACTCTCCAAGGCTTCTGGTGATATCCTGGTATCTATATAGCCCTTGTAACATTCCAAAACCCCAGGGAGAAGACCTATTGTACATGATTGCTGATACAGCCGCGATTGGCTTCCAGGGGTCATGCTGTCCATGTCGGCCGATTGACTGTAGATTGGTGTAAGGAGGCAGCAGGACTCAAATACACATCATAGAAGCTACCTGGGCCTCTTCCAACGCGAATGGAGTTATCATTGTTCGCATTGACTGAGTTCGTTATCGTTGTGTTGCCAGAGTTGTGGCTGGTGACGTGTTTCGAGTTGTCCGAGGTGCTGTAGTTTCCTGCCACCTGGGTGAAAGTGATAGGCCCACTCGCCGAGCGGAGACCAGAGAAATTGAATCCACCGGTGAATGCGCCTGCGCCCGGACTCGGGGCGGGAGAAGCAGGATTTGATGATACGGGACTTGTCGATGGACCGCTGGCTGGTGACTCAGGTGGCCGTAGCTCTGCCTCTCTTTCTGCCAGCTCGCGCGCTTGTTCTCGTTCCACCCGGACGAGCTCGAGTTCGTCTATGATCTTCTGCTGCTGCGCTGCCATCTTCTCCATCATATCGTGGACGGTGATGTGTGACTTCACCTACCAGTTACACCATGTTAGTTCATGCATGTTATGGCCGATGATGAATCCGACATACTCCAAATAAGTGCATAATATGGTTCAGCCTTTCTCTAAACTCGTTAATCTTTCTCGCGTCTGCTGAGCTGAAGATGATGCGGATTAACATCTTGCGTCGTGTCATTTTGTCGGCGAATTGCATTATGTCGTTCACAGTGCTATTGCGATGCTGTTCAGGTTCACGGAAATAAATGAAAGTGTGAGGTGTTACGTACTTCTTCAGCTCCTCGATGCTTGTTGTGTAGTCTGATATTTGTTTCGTCGGATCCTTGGTTAAGTTTGCGACGGCGTATACGACATCAAAAGCATCTAGTGCGAGACGCTTGAAGTCACCTTTACTATCTTTAACGTTCTAGATATAGATATAGAAGTAAGTTCAGCAGGACAATCGACGAGGAGATTTGAGGAGCTCGCACCTGAATGGTGTTCAAGATAAACAAAATTCCAGAAGCAGTTTCCTTCAAGTGTGGGACAGGCGTTACAGTGGCTACATCTCTGATAAAGCTGAGCACCAGGACAGCCGCCTCTTTTGAGAGCTCAAGTAAACCGGGTGGCGGCAGTGGGATCTCATCACTGATGATGATGGTTGCTGGCATTGTCTTCTCCCTAACCAAGGGAGTCGACGGCTCTGGGGTGATGGAGCTGCTGGCTTTCTCACTCATATGATTGAGGATGGGTGGGGGAGAATGGTGAAAGGAGCTTGGATGGAAGGTATCGCGGGCTAAGAAGGTATTTGGATTCTTTGTTTTCGTTGTTGGTGCTGTTGTCAATTAGACTCCGAGGGACTTTGTAATTGTAATTGTAATTAGTGAGTCCCGCCCACAATAAACACCGTTCTCACTAAATCTTGGAGCGAATCTGGAGCGAATTTCCCGTCAAGCTGCGTAAGCTTGGCTCGGGGCTGCGGGCTTGTAAAATTGGAGTCATGAACACTGAACAGGTCCCGAATGTGGCGAGCGAAGCAATGGTTGGTCAGCACGGTCATCGCCAGGAGCAATGAGCGGACTGGAAGCACGTGATATGAATCCGCGAACGTCGACAACGGACGTTGAAAACTTCTCCGGGTCCATCGCCGGCTTTTCTGCTAAGTCTTTACGCGTGAATCATCGTGAAGCCCTCTTTCTGGAGCGGAGCTTACGCTCATGAATAGCAATTTCCTTCGTGTCCTGGCCCTTCAAACTTGGTCCAAGTTTCTGTTGATCGACGTCATTACTTGAAGGAGCCAGCGAGAACAAGCCTAGCGAACGGAGTTTTTTGGGAGGAGGAAGTTCGAGGTTAATGCATATGGCTCCATGGTTTGCTTATGCCTGGTGGGGAGAAGATGATGGTTGGAAACATACCGCGCGTCGATCATGATCGAGCAAGAAAGAGCAACCCTGCTATAATTAGCACGTCTTGAAGACGGTCAGCTTGGTCAAGTCTTCATGGAGGCACTCCTGCTTCCTTCACTTTCGCTTCAACGACCGCATGCCGCCCAACCTCACACATCACCACTTTGTCCTTCAATCTTTTCCATATTCACCATGACTACCACCATAAACTCCTCCATCGTCACCGTACCCAGGTTCTCTTTCACTCCCTCACCAGAAGAAGAGGACCAAGTGGCTGCCGCCGTCGCTGAGATGGTAAGTCCTTATTTCACCTTTCTACCTCGCCTGAGGCTAACTCGTTGTAGGAAAAATGGATGTCTCCACTATCTGCGTCTTCTAGCTCTACATCTACGGTCAAGTCTATAAAGACAACTCCCGACGATTCCCTAAGTCAATTCCCTTGGAGTCCTGTCATTGTATGCATCTCTTTCTCTTAGAGGCTCAAATCCTCTTCATTTGTTTATGTCCAGGTGAAATCGGAGGAAAACGGTGGCTTACAGAGTGAGAAGGTGATAGCCTTCTCTTGTTTCGCTGGTGGCGGCTGACACTCTTGATATAGGATATTTTGCAGCAATTAGAGGCAAATATTCTTGTTGGCGCATCATCTATCGCAAAATTAGACGTGCAGGAGGTGCATGGAGCCCAAATGATATTGTTGGAGGATCCAGAGGTCGAATCTGACGTGTCAGAGGCTGACCATGCTAATGTAATCACATTTCGTCCTATTCATTACTATATACTAATCTTTTATACTAACAGTTCCAAGATATATGCCTAGAAATGGGCGAAGCAGTACCTTACATCGGGGCAGAAATCAGTTCTCCGCCTACCCCAGTGTCGCCCGCCACGCTATCGCGGTCCCAAGGCATCGCAGCTCGCATATGTGACTCTCTTATGCTACTCAAGCGTTCTTTTCAGCTTCAGTCAAAGCCCAAATATGATCTCTACTCTCCGGATTCCCCGATATCGACACCTCGTAGGGCTAAACCAGCACAAAGCCCTTTACCTCTATTTCGCTATGCGCCGTCTGCTTCCTTTTCTTACACACCATGGAGGTATGCTACCCCAGAGACCCCCATCAAGGTTCCTCGTCGACTCCGGTTGGTCAATCCATCCCCATCAGCCTCCTGGTACTCTCAGTCTCCCTCGAGTCCCGTCTCTCCCACTCCCTGGCGTGCTCGGTCTCTTATTAGTCCGTCTTCTTCCACTCATTGGCGCGAGCAATTTCCCCCTATTCCTTCCCGTTCCCTCCAAAGCCCTTCTCATCCTTCTCCGTCAATACTGCGCAATCCTCGAACACCTCGACGTCGCAAGCTCAACAACCCCGTGCCGGCAACTCCTCCCGGTTTGCGGACGTCACCCGCTTCAGCAGCGACTAGCATTCCCTATGCCATCTATTCTCCTTGCGAAGCCTTCTTTTTCAATGCCGCCGACGCCTTCGTAACCCCTAAGAAGACCGCCGCCCACACAGTAACTCCTCACGCTGCAGCACCCCGGAAGCATAGGCGCGTCTGCATCCCTGACGACTTTTGGGATTCAAGCCCCTTCGTCCATGGCTCGCCTACGCCCAATCGTCACAACCGCAGCCCCGAGAAGACTAAGTCGCCGATAAACCGTATGAAGGTAGTCGTTCCAGTGCGAGATCTCGCGTTAGCCTACATGCTTGGCAAAGGCGCGCAAGGGGCTGTGTATCTCGCGACTCGCACAGACGTTCCAGACAACAATCTTCTGGCTGTGAAGGTCATGAAGAAGAGCAAGGCCGATGCGGATGATATTGTCATGATTCTTGAAGAGACTCGGCTGCTTCAGCGCGTTCAGAGCCATCCATTTGTCCTGCAGCTCGAGGAGGCCTTTCACGATTCGCTGAATTTCTACCTTGTCACTGTAAGTTTTCGCTACCTTCTTTGACGTGACGGTTCATGGCACTAATTGCGTTTAATAACAGGACTACCATTGCGGTGGAGATCTTCATGAGCTGGTCGTTGACGTCGGTCCAATCAACAGTAAAGACGCGCTGTTATACGCCGCGGAATTGGTGTGTTCCCTCTTTCACTAGTTGAATCCATCTAACTTCCCCCTTCGCAGCTTCTAGGCATCCAGTATCTGCACGACAACCGCATTATCCACAGGGATATCAAGCCCGCGAACGTGCTTATTAAAAACAGCGGGCACATTTGCATAGCCGACTTCGGGCTGGCGAAAGATGTCTCCAGCTGTAAAGGCGCGGACGTGTCTGGGGATTCAAAGGCATCCAAGGAACTCATTACCACCGGGTTTGCGGGGACGCTATTATTTATGTGCCCTGAGATGCTCTCCAAACTTCCTTACGGTTTTGGTGCTGACTGGTGGAGCTATGGTGTAACCGTATATTGTCTGGTGCAAGGCGATGTGGGTCGTCTTTATCTCTCCGCATCTTACATGTAGCTGACTTTGATTTGTACATCTGTTCAGTTTCCTTGGGTGCATGATCAGACCAGCCATATACCCAACCAGATCATCAACCATCCCCTGGAGTTTCAGTCAGATATTCCCCTGAGAAGGGACACACGGGATTTCCTGATTGGTGTACGTTCTATATCTCTCTAGCGCTGAAGAAAGTCCGACAATCTGCTTGTCTTTGTCATAGGTATTACAAAAAGCCCCTTATGAGCGATTGACGGTGGATGAGATGAAGAGTCACCCCTTCTTCGCAAACCTGTAAGCATGCATCCAACTGTGCAGGGTCTATTGTGACCTTAATTATTTCTCCAATAGGGATTTCAATGAGCTATTGGCCGAAAGAGTGGCTCGTAAGTCTTGTACATTACCTTCCGTGATATATGTTGATTGAACCCTCTATGCCACGCAGCTCCATATGTTCCAGGTAACCGAGGATGTGTCATTTCCGCACATGGGTTGCGCCAAGAAGAAGAATTTTTTTGCGGGACTCCCTACGTCGCACACGATCCCTATCCCGAGTATAGTTTTAAACGATCCAGGTTTAAAGCCTCGACCAAACCCGAGCTTTCGGTGGTTTTTGGACAGCAGCAGCACAAATCTGACATCTCTTCGCCATTATCTTCCAGTGGGGAGACTTCTTGGGACGGGGTTCACCTGCCGCTATCTCTCCGATACCAATCCTCTACAACATCTTCCCACTACCCCTCCCCGCCTCCGAACGACCAATTCGGCGAAGAGATGTGTTCCCGGGAAAACCTCACAGCCATCTTCGGAGAAACTCCCATGGGGCGCATATACTTAACGCCACCGATGCACTCTACGGAGTCTGACCATTCGTTACCGACGATACCAAGTCTCACCAGTATGAACACTCCGGTTTATTTCCCGCCCTGCACTAGAAGTGAAGTCCAGTGCGAGGAAGTGTATCCCTCTGAACTTACAACCATCTTCGGGGAAGTCCTATTGGGCTCCCAGTACGTGCCCCTACCTGCTGTTTCTTATCCCAGCAATCTAGAGGACATCTTGCTGGCCTTCAACCCTATTGCTATCCCTTCCTCCAACTCCTTCTCTTCATTCAGTTCACCGAATTCTTCTCCACGACTTCTTGAAGAGGAAACGCCATCCACCTCGGAGGCCAGCCAAGCATCCCCTAGTGACATTCACTGCAATGGACCTGCGGGTATCGATGTACCCTGGCGGAGTTACTTTTTTCAGTCCATTTTCTGCTGGACGGAGCGCACAGGAGAGTACGTTCGGTGGGCAGCTGGACTAGTATTTGGTCGAGCCACGCTTAGAGGTAGGCAGTATGCTTAGGGAAACTTGTTCTCACAGGTGATGGTGAAACGTGGATATTGTCGGATAGCTAGATTTTTCGTACGTGAGCATAACTCTTCCTTATACTCAGCCGTACTGACTTCCGTGGCTTTTAAGTCATCCTTTATGCATAGTTTTGCGTCTGAATTCGTGAGCCTCAGTTTTTTCTTACCGTTATCAGAGGTCTTGTATTTAACAGCTTGCTTGTCACTGTGACCCTTTCTCATTAGCCCATCAATGATTTCTCGCACATTTCACTGTGAGTGTTCTATCTTTTTTAACACCAGTCGCCCTGACCTTAGATCTATAGAGATCTGCATCTTATTTCCAGCAGTTTCTCCAATCTCTCGGATCGTCTATCCTCCAGGCCTGTGTAACTGGGATCTCTCTTTCTCTCTTTATAAGGTCTCTTAGCCTCTCGAGCTTTCTTCTCGTGTATTCTCTCCATTCTTCGGCCTATCTATCGATATCAATTCTGGATCTATCTCGCACGCAGTTTCTTATTCGGCAACTTCTTTATCTCAGCCTCAGAATCTCTTCTCTGTGGATCTTCGTTCCTCTCCCTTTCTTGCTGTATCTCATCCCTGGATACTTGAACCTCCGTGTCGTGATGTCTCGCCAAATCTCTGTTTCTTACTCGTTGCAACCTGTTTACATCAATCACGGATGGTGAGATCTTCATTGGTTCTGTTTTCTCATATCGGCTTCTAACATAGTTTCTTAAAGTACCTATCCAATACGAAAGGCATCTCTATCCAGGTAGCTTTACATGACATCTCTATAATTTGGTTCTGCATTGTGGCGACTCCGAAGCGCTCCTCGATCTTCCAAGGTCTATCCGGTCGATCTGCTCTAGTTTGCTCTGTGCATATCTGCGGTGATTTTCAGTTCTGAAGCTGTTCGATGATCGCCCCTTGAGCAATGCACATGGAACTCTCGCGCAAGATCCTGATTGTTTGTCTGTCCTTCCTTGAGCTCTGGTGCTATATCCTGCGCCTTGTGGAAAGAAGATGGATCAGTCCCAGATATCGCCCAACAACCTCTGGAGTTCGTGCAAGATGATGAGCCATTCTTCTTCCTTGTTACCCCAGAAAAGAATATCATATAGGAATCTCGACAGTTATCGTCTGACGGGTTGGAGGACCGCAATGACTTGTGGAAGGATCACTGGCTGAAACGATCAAGGTCTACAAAACTGTTGGAAAATAGAAATTTTTGTTCTCTTTGGAATGATCTGCGGGTCTTCATCCTGTACAGCTACGTACAAAACTATTTGACTTTTTGATTTTCATCCTGCGAGCGGAAAATTCAAGAACTTTTTCATATTTCAATCCATGCATCTCTTTCAGCCGAGTCACATTGAGGCGCATGAGTTTCCCAGACGATAATTGTTACCCCTTTAAGGTGATAACGATGATCGGTACACTACTTAGGACCGTACATGATATACAGAAGTGAGGTAGACTAACCAAAGCTTTCCAAGCGCAGTCGTTTCCAATAAGTAGATGTTGCGAAGATACTGAAACTAATATTCCTCAGACAGCTGATGCCCAGCAAAAGATCCATAGTGCGCTGTTCGCTTGAACATGGATGGAGAAAGTAAGTAAAAATGACGCCCGAGCTATGCCAATAAAGCCCAGTGTAGGCAGTAAGATGACGCCCTTCGATGGAGGGTAAGCACAGTACACACAGTTGGTGACTCCGGCGAGTGAGTGCTAAGGAAAGCATCGAATCGGATATGGAGGTTGTCATCTAGTATTGGGTCCCCCATGGGAATGACTGGCCCAGGAATTAGTTGATGATCGCATATCAACTCAAGTTAAGAAACTTCAGTCTGCCCAGCTTCGATTGATTGCCAAAATCTGAACAATGAATAGGGGCCTGCTAGACTTTGTGACCCTCAACAGCTTCAATGAGTGGGTGCGAAATTTGTGCTCCGTGGTCCTCAGAGTCAACCAAGGGCCCATCATGCAGTAGCCGGCGAAGTCCTATCCAGAAAGTCGGCCCATACAGTTGATACAGCGTACCGTACAAGAAGCCACAGACGTGGGC
This sequence comes from Nidula niveotomentosa, assembly GCA_036937135.1. NCBI lineage: Eukaryota > Fungi > Basidiomycota > Agaricomycetes > Agaricales > Nidulariaceae > Nidula > Nidula niveotomentosa. The sequence goes on from JASFDE010000010.1 coordinate 20,567, forward strand.
CGCCCAGTTAATAGGCCCACATCCAAAGAGCATGAAGATGAACTCAACACCGCACCAGACTTTCCAGATTTCAGCCAGTGTGACTCGCACTCCGAATCCAGGGAGGAACTGATAGCGGTTTTGGCCCCATTCACAGGATGCAACAGTGATAGACGCGTATATCGCGCCTGATGCGCCGGTGGCATTGAAAAATGCCCTCCCAACAGCCCTGGGAACAGGAATGGACAGATACTCTCTGAGGATAGGACGGCACATCAGTATGCATCGAAGTCTGATGAGGTTGATCATCTGAGATACATAAAGAGAAAACATCCCCGCTAAGTTTATTTCATATTAGAATTCTAAACCGGACGGAATTCTAGCGAGAGTTCTAACCTGAGAAGAAGAACGCAGCAATATGAAAAGTGGGCGTAGATTCGTTCACAGCCCGCAGTTTCGGGGAATGCATGAACCATGCAGAAGCGAATACTAGCCAAATATCAGACACAAATATCACTCCAAAACGTATCAACATACTGCTGGCTATCGGCGCTCCATATATTATGAATAATATATGTGCAGAACTTTCGTAGCTGTGTAGGCCCGTTAATGCATTTCTTTCTAGATCCCTGATGTATACTCACCTGAACATCGACGTGAGCATGGTATATGATCTTGGAGTATACTTCGAATGCGTCCAATGGCGGAGTAATGCAGGACGAAGGGTCCGAGAATACCATAGCAGATGCGAAGGCCAGGGCATGAAGATCAAGACACCGAGGAACCATTCTGGCGAGCATGCGGCGAAGAGAATGGGGTGACGAATTATCGATCCAAGTGTGGCCACTACATCAAGCACCTTGCGACCAACCATTGGAAATAGTTCTTGAAGATGGTGGAATTGCCAAGTGGCTGATTTTTGTATCTTCTGTTTACAAAGCAGTAAATGAGCGAGATACAAATTTCAGCAGATTAAAGATGAGACGCACAATCAGCAATGCCTTCTCTTTGAGCTTTCTTAGTTTATCATTACTGATGGACAAAGGGCCTAACATACATGCCTTCAATAAAGCGGCTTCCTTCAAGTAGTGGTCGGTATCGACGTTGGTTGTGTATGCCGCAGCTATGAACATCGACATTGACGATGTGACAAAGAACTACGAGATTGAAAGAGTGTCAATAAATGAATACGAGTCTCAACCAGATGATAACGCACTATAGTGTGTCTCCTCCAAAATCTATTTATTTTTGCTGGATGATTCCACCGCCACTCAGTCGATACTCCAAGGTTGAACACCTTTCGATAGGCATTTGAATGACGCATCGGCGAAGAGTCAAAGAAAGGCCATAAACTGAAATGTTTGTTTATCGACGAAGACCCTATCCTAGGTCCCATTGCTTGCCCATAGACCGAAGGTTTCGATGTTCCTCGTCTGAAGATGCTCGGGGAAATTCCTAGCTTCCACTGAGCCAGCAGGCGGTTATATCGAGTGGATTCTATGCATCGCGTCGCACGTAGCAACATCACGGCGAGGCCCTATGGCTACAGCGCGACGCGATCTTTCGAATGCAGGGCGCTGAAAGGCTTTATGAGAAGAGCGCTCTGGGAAAAGTCATGACCTCCGGACAGTGGTTTATTTTCCACACGCCCTGGCAGGGCGCTCCGATCAACAGCCAAATTTAGATCAGCAAACAGCATAGATTCATCCCCCGGCATACTCGGCCGATGGACATCTGTAAGCAACAATGTTTGCATCGATTGGCCAGAAACATCAGGAAGAAACAAATCCAAACGTCAGACTTCACCAGAAATTGCTGCACCTTCGGATTTCGCTGGCACTATGTACTACCTACCATCATGGCCTACCTCACTCCATCTACGAAATCAGGGAGATATTATAGCGCCAACTGATTTCATGCATATCTCAACGTTATTAGGCTACTTTGTATTCTGAATCGTTATTTAAATTTCTTACTCATTACTTGCTTATAACTTTTAGGCCCCAGACTCGTGCCGTATTTCACCTCTACTCTAGAGTGGTGAATATTGGAAAGAGAGGAATATTTTATTTTCATAAGAGGACGTGGAAACACAAGTTATACCAGAAAGCACCAGAATTACAGGTTTCACACGAAGGGCAATAGCGCCTGAGGAAGAATGGACGGGATGGCAGCGCCACTTGGAGGCTCAATCGACTGGAAGTACTATGAAAGAAGTTCAGCGATAAAAATATCACATTTTATGAAGTGAATAGCACTTACATCGCCCCACCATGGTCCTGCAGCCCACCACAGAGCACCTGTTGAAAATAATTCATTACAATTTATCAACTGGTCAGAATACGGAGACATACCAATCCAGACACCAGATTGTTGCATAGAACAAAGCGCGCCTTGGATGGCTTCAATGCACACAGAGTTAGATCCAGCTCCAATTTCACCCAGGAATCCCTTCAGGTTATTTTGCTGCAACCAAGCGGTGGCGTCGGCGAGACGCTCAGCTCCAATTGTAGACGAAACACATGTTGCGTTTGTGCCGGACCCATCGGAGTCGAGGTATTGGTGCATTTCTTGTCACAATCCATTTAATTCAAAATTTTTGTACATAGTAGCTTCGACTATACTCACCAATGGCAACGTTGTTGTTGGGATCCTTGATAGCACCGAAGGCATTTGAGTTACCAGACGTAGTCCAAGCTGTGTTGGAGATGCCCTAAATGATCCACCCATAGGTATGTTTATGAAAGATACTTACTCCATGCTCCGGTATAAGCTTTGATAAATGAATATTGTCAGTACGAAATCTTCATTAATACAGAATATCGCGTACAAGTTCCTAAAATCTCCTTGAGCGAAGGTTTCGAAGCGTATTAAATACCACTTACCTTCTACAAGAATAAGCTGTGATGTCGCACCGGTGGAACGAATTCCATTGATTGCAGCTTGGTTCTACAGGAACGTAAGGCTGGGTGTAAGCTGAGAAATAATTAATCACGTACGAGATTGAAGACAGTTCCGGCATCAATGCCATAGGGCTCATTCATAATATCTGCACCTCATCAGCTTTTGTTAAAAATTTATCGAGGAGAATTAACTCACCGAAGATGACATTAGCGTTCGTTTTCTTTACGTGGAACGGCGTTAAAATTCTCTCCGCGGAGGTGTCAATAATTTGAGGAACTTACGAATTCGTTGGCCAGATTCGTCCACCCTATCATTTCATTTTGTCAGATATGGACCAGGATAGTCATTCAGATAACTAACAGGTCTGGAAGCTGCATTTAAATCATATTCGTCAGTTCAATAGCGAAGATATTGAAAACGACAAGAACTAACTCCGAGGTGCTGGTAATGATGGCATTGTTATACCTCATATAGTTATGAGCTGTTAATTGCAGTTAATATTGCAGTTTTTCTCGCTGAAGAAGTATCTCACGTTCGATGGCAACGAAACCACCCTTGTTTGTGATGTAACTGACGAGCTGATTTCATATGTTATATACCATACTGACTTAAACGTTAAAACAAGGCCCACCGTCTTGAGACCACTCAAATAGGTGGCGTTGAATGGACCGGTAAGTCCAGTGGCAGGAGGACTCATGCGTTCCTGCTGGAACGGAACTCGGAACGCGTTGAAACCCTGCTCCATGAAGAAGTCAATGGAACTTCCAAAGAGAATAAGCACGGCTAATAATCAAAGAAAACGAGGAGAAATTACCTTGGACTTGGCCATGTGTAATCGGTTCCAAGAACGCCCTAAAGATTGATTTTAGTACAGGGACATCGATATCGTTACGGTTCTGAAATCTCACCGGCCACGCTGTGTTTCCGAATTCAGCTCCAGATTCATTTACACCGAAGAATTTGAATTTGGTCAAGCTGCCGGAGCATACTGACGACGAGGGGGCAGTGGATGTAGTGGTCGAAGTTGACGACACGGGCTTAGTGGTGCTCGTTGCGGTGGTGGCAGGAGTAGTAGCCGCGCCTGGGAGACACTGCGAATAATCTTTGCCGCCAATTACTGAGTTTCTCCATGTAGGTAAAAAGTTTAGAAATTAATCTTACAGGCATTTAGGACCGTGCACGTATTTCCAGCATCACAGGTGGTGGAACCGGTGAACCCGATACCCTAGGAAGTAGAATACTTTACTATTTTTCCGGTGTCAACTTTATTTAACTTACTCCACACTGACCCCAGACGGCGACTGAAGCGACTGGGGCACTGAAGGCAATAAGAACCGCCAGAGAGGCAAACGATGACAGCAAAGTGAGCATTTTTGAACGGTCGTCTTGGATATCCAATTAATGGTACGAGGGCTTAAATATCTGCGGCACATAGAATCGTTGAAGTGAATCCGCCATATTACCGACATAAATCCACAGGAAGCGGTCCATCGGCGCATCACATGTAAAATTTTTAGTCGAAAGCTCGGGGCTTCAAGAAAGATCAACAGCAAAAATTCTAGCCAATGACGAATGTTTTTGAGAATTTAAGATCTTGATATCCAACTATTTTCAGCTGAATTAATCACTCATCTGCTATGGTGAATTTTACCGTCACATTTTGTTTTCGGAGCCATTTCGTCAGGGCCACGGGTAGTAACAAGTAACTAGGACAACGATTGCATGTGTGGGGCTCCGGAATTCAGAAGATTGGATGCTGATATTTCAAATACAAGCGCGTAAGTACTGCGCATTGCCCGAAGTTTATCCTGGATCTAAGATGGGACCTAAGTTCATGCAGCACTGTGATGATGGATGAGGAGAATAGAACTATGCAATTCACACCTGACATGCATATTTGCAGTAAAAATATCAATGAGGTGTCAATAAGCTTGCTTCTCATCTGTACATATTATTAGCAATATATCATTAGCATAGAGGCGGATCACAAGGGAAGATTTCGGATGTTCTCAGTTAGGCCGCTCAGTCGGAAGATATACGTGGAACTAAACGACCCACGCGGAGCGTATTTATGACATCAACAAAATTGAGAGGCAAGGCGGCACGGCGAAAAGAGAAGCGATGAGATGGTCAGAACCGAGGCAGTCATTTCATTGGAAATGAACAGTACATCATCCCCTCCAAGTACCGTACTTCAGAATAGAGCAGACAAAGTTTTTTCCGAAATGATTGCGAAGCGGAAGTCAAAGATCTGCGTATGGATGCAGGTCATAGATTGTAGTTTAATGAAGTTCGTGCAATGTCAGTACGGAAAGTGTGAAGCAGCTTTATGCGGAGTTAACTGGAGTTAGCCTTGCTAGAAAGTTACGATAACAGGCTGCTGCTAAACAAAGTCCATTTCTCACGAGCTGCCCTCGGGAAACTAACCAGTTCCTCTTTCTCTGCGGCATCGTTCCTGCCAGTACCAACTGTTTGAACCCCAACCATCTTCTCACCGAACTGCTTATATTCCGTTATCCTTTCTGCTACGGATGCAATCACCTTGTTTCTCGTGCTCGGAGGTTCTGGACTCAGAAGTTGATGCTTCACTGAGCGAGGCTCTGAATCACTGCGAAATGAGTCAAGTGCAGCTGTATACCAATGCCACAGTGCTCAAACATCTTGATTTCGTCGTCAGTCTCACAGATACCCATACTTACATACAGTTAATTCTTATATGCGTACTCATTCTTCTCCACCGACGCAGGTCACGAGAAAGCGCAAACGACATCCAATGGATCCATCTCTAGGGTTCTACTCCTTACTTGCCTCTCAAACTCATTCACAGGATATTACCGAGACGGTCAAATCTTCTTCCTTCGCGTCTGCGGAAGCTAAGTCCGCATCCGTCTCATCGGCAGTCCTCATTGATGGATCAAGAGACTCTTCCAACCTCCGATTCTCTGATACTAGAGCTCGGAAGATATGTCTTATTGATCAACGTCAACCTTTATCCAACTTGAACTCTGCAGTTCAGTTTCTCCCCCCTGCTCAGTTTTGCTCTGCAGCTCCATGTCGCTTCGTAGCTCAACCTCCCTCCCCTGCATCTTCATTATGTATGCTGCCTCCTGAGTGTCGAGCTTTCTCATTGCGTGCGGAACACTTCTTTCAGAGTGTCGAAAAGCCGATAAAGAAGTATTGCCGCAAAAAGACACGAATTATGCCCCTTCAAGGTTCTACTTGCTGCCAGATAGATGCTATAACCTCAGAGGAGGATGATCTTGAAGATGATGTTGGTTATACATCAAGACGACTATACAAGCGATCACATCTACGTGATGATTTTGACAGCGAATATTATAGTGACGACGACAGTCCGCTATCGCCTCGCCAAACCGACGGTGTCGTACCTATGTCAAAGCGCAGACAACAAGCAAGCAAGTCAATTGGAAAGAGACTATTCGAAACCAGTGTTCTTGCCCACGGAAATCCTATAGACGATCTCATTATGCCCACTGACAAAGATTCCTTACGTCGACCGCTTACTTTCATTCCCAGCGCTGGCGACCAGTCTCCAGTTTTCACGAAGCGTAAAACAACATTGGTTGATCCAAGAAAGCCGATTCTACTTCCTTTATCTTCATTCGTAACGCCGGTTAACCGATGTAAACCATTGACCTCTTGGAGTACTATCAACCTCGGAAAAGCTGTTGGCAAGGGCGTCAACGTTAAAAACTCTAGACATGCAAAAACAGAGACCTCTAAAGCGCGTCAACCTCCGCCTCTATTATTTGTCCCTTTATATGAAGCAGAGAGGGCACATGAAAGCAATAAACGCAACAATGCGTAAGTTTCTCGCTTTCCGTGCAACAGTTACAAGCGTTAGCTCAGTCACATTATAGGCGGGAGTCCGCAGGAGTATTGCAACGTCCAATTAAAGCCCCTCTGGATATTCTTTCTACTCCCATGCCTTTATTACCCGATAGGCCGCAATCCTCGCGTGGAAACGTCCCGCCTACCGCCTTGGACGCTAAAAGAAAAGTACGGAGTCCTTCTTCTACTGAACATGGTGATTCGTCTGTGGCTCCTGTCTCCGTTGAACTGTGTCAGCAAATTATTGGCGTCTGACGTTCATATTCCTGCTGATATACCTAGCGAACTTGCCACGCATGGACATAACGATGCACCCCAGAAGGCGAAGAAGATCCTGCATCCGTTTGCTTCATTTCTTGATCAGTTTCTAGAGACCATGCGTACTGCAACGCAAGGGACGACTGTAAAATCTGAATCTACGAAACGCAAGACTGAGTTTTCGAAAAAGTGCAGACTCCGTCATAATCAAGGTCGAATTGCAGCCACAGCTGCTCCTATTTCTTTTTATTACACCTCCGACTCTGCCAGCTCCACCAGGTTAATCACACGAATATCTGTAGGAACATTCGAATCTTCAGTCTCTTATCAAAATCCCCAAGTGTATTCCGACATATCATGTTCTTCAGGTCAAATTTTGCCAGCTACTTAGCGGAGTTCTTACTGCTTGCAAGCTGAATTCTTCTCGCCGATAGCCATCCCAGATTGTAGAACGAAAAATCGCGGACCTAATTCTCCAAATTTCTGACGCATTTAGAACCCAATTCCTACCTAAGTAGTGCTAACTTCTCCATTTAAATCTCGCCATTGAGTGGTGCCTTCAAACAGTGCCTCGTCTAATAGTCGAACATAATACTAAACAGAAACTTGAGTCTTGGGACAGTGATCCTGAAGTCTACCTTAACCTCCAGAGTCTAATTTAGCCTATTATTATGGATTGGTATCGCTTCTATACTTTCACTTGGCGCTAAAATTAATTTGCGTTCAAATTTTGGAGAACTCTTTGTCTACAAGCTTCCTTCGACCAACCTTCGCCACAAGTCACTGCCAACTCGTGTACTGCCTAAGGACAGATTTGGAACATTTGAAGAACGTGTATATTTGGCATCTACTTTACTATCAAATAAAAGCAAATATTTACCTCCCAAACCAAACGAAAACGCAACCATCTTTCTTTTAAACTTAACACCAACGTTCCATTAGCCGTCCAAGTGAAACGATAGGTACCTTATGTACACTAGACACCGTCGAGTGGTGCTATATCTGCATCATTACATTTCCACATAATCGATAAATACACCGCTGGTTTATGACAATACTGGTTTCTTTTTTAATCAAGCTTTCTCGTGACCCATATCCAGGTAACAACTCATGCTATGCCCAACGGGGAATTGAAAACATAGCGGCTTTGTATCGTCACTGGGCAGCGCTGAGGGCATGTTCAATTCTTCTCTTTCATTTATGCTTATACTTTATTCTCCCTTCATGGAGAACAACCAGTGATGCTGCGCAATGTATTGGCTAAACGTTTGCATTGACCCGCCATTTAGATGTTGAATTTTTCAAATGCTGCCTCTACATACTCCTTCAATGAGCGAACTTTCTGAGGTCCTTCCTATTTCGAGAGATTCTTGCAAGCACATATATAAACATCAAGTTGAAGGGTGTTCTTCATTATTTCGTTTCTACGTATGTATATCCTTCCTGCGATGGTCATTCCGTTTTGGTGGCTTTATGTTCTACATTCTCACGCGTCTGTACAGATGTGGGTCCATTTTGCATTTCTCCAGACCTTTCTTTGGATCGAAATCCCATGCTTGGCTCTTTTACTTCTCCATTCCCTCATAGCCTGGACGCGATTAACACAGCAATATCCTTCTATGTCGTTCCGGCGTACACTCTCGGTCAAACACCAGGGTTATTGTAGTATTCTACTCGAGGATGAGAGGAATATAAGACGGGCCAGGTTTGAGTTAATTGATATCCAAACCTTTCCGCGCAGCATCGTATATCGACAGCAACGATGTTGAAGCTTACCGCGCTTTTGGCTCTTGCATCAGTCGTTCCTGCGTTCATTGAAGCCCTTCTCTCTATGGACAGTGAGGAGGAGTCAATTGGAATACGTGTTTGCTGAATTCCGAGTTCACCAACGTCCTAAAAATTACACGACAATAATCAGTGGGTGATGCTTCCTGTGTATCTGGAGCTACATACACAAAACCCAACGACTGGTATTATCAATGCCTGTGAGCAACTGTGTTTCAGCACTGTCGATTCACTACTAAAAGGCCCAGAACGGCATCCTCAGTTGTTTCCTCTGAACTCAAGTGCAAGTACGAGCTTTAACGTCAGATCTGCCTCCAGCACCAGCAGTACACCAACCTCTAGCACCAGCAGCACGCGTACCTCTAGCATCAGCCACAAGCCTACTTCTAGTACCGCGAGCAGTGCCCCTTCCACCACTGCCTCTCGTGCATGAAATCCATATGCCGGATATCAGGTACATAGTTCTGTTATTTCTGGCATTTTATCCAGGAAGCCAATGTGTGCAGATTCTATCTGCCTCGATATTATTATTGAAAGGATAATCGCTACGAGATAATCAGTAAGTTAAATAGAAATAAAACAGTGGTAAGTTCTCACCTCAGTCAAAGTAGAATAGACTAAGGTGATCCTAAGTAATTACGAAGTATAAGTACTACAGAATCCGTAAAGATACCAGTGCATAATATTAAAGTAGTCTGCAACGTTAGAATGAGTAGCATAGGTTCAACCACAAAAATGAACGGAAATATAATACATAGCGGAGCACTGAATGCCCGCAACTACTAATTCCATAAGTAGTCCATGTTGCCCGCATAATATACAGTCGGCGGTTTGTAATTCCGACAATTATGCCGATGAACTTCTCGCTGCTGCAGATGCTATCTCGGACTCGTCACTGAATGTGAAGGCATTACCAGTTGCTGATATCCCAACTTTCATCTGGTTTGACGTGGTTGCTAAAACATCAATCCTTGGAACATACTTAGCCGTTGCTGACGCGAAGGCCAAAGCATCCAAACAAAAGTATCTCGTTCAGATTGTTGTTTATGATTTGCCAGACCGTGACTGTTCTGCCCTCGCTTCCAATGGAGAATTTTCAAATGCCAACAATGGTCTTAGACTGTACAACGATTATATTGAGATCAAGGCGACGTTTCGAACTTTCTCCTTCAGAATCCTTGATTCGCTAAACTCTCGGTTTTAGAATATCCCAACGTCCGGGTTGTAGCTGTTATTGAGCCAGATTTTCTGACCAATTTGGTTACCAACCTCAACGTCGCCAAGTGCACTGCGGCCGTTGACTCATATAAAGTACACATATCATCTATTTTTCTGTTGGCGATATTTTTCTAAAAGCCATCACAGGCTAGCACTATATGTAGTGACTAAGCTCAACGAGCTTGGAGTCTACATGTATCGAGATGCCGGTCACGCTGGATGGCTCGACTGGCCAGTCAACTTGAACTCCAGCAGCTGAGCTGTTCGCACAGATTATAAGGATTCTGGTTCTCCTGCGTTCCTGCGCAGCCTAGCTACTGGCGTCTGACTAAAATGCCCCGAGTAAGCCATCCATCACCTGCCAATATCGATTCCTTTTTACGCAATTTCAAGGGTGCTGGATTCGGTACACGTCCTATGATCAACATCGGGTCCAGTCTTATCGACTCCATTGTCTGGATCAAGCCTGGCGGTGAATGTGACCGAACATCGAACACATCTTCCCCTCGCTACGATGCCCACTGTGGCTTCTCGTCAGTATATTCTCTGACATTCGAGGAAAGAATCCTGAAGCCGAAGCATCTCACAGATCTGCTCAGCAACCAGCTCCTGAAGCTGGAACTTCGTTCAAGTGTATATTTTGATCATCTGGTCTTTAAGCATGGAAGTCTTACAAGATTTATAGGCATATATCGAGAACCTTATCAAGTATGCCAGACCGGCTCTCTAAACTGGTGGCACACGATACGCAGCACTGTTTGTACGTGATAAAAATTTTCGTATTTCGATAGCCAAAATGAATAGTTTGTATTCGACGAAAGAATATGATGAACAGATATTTGCAACATGCCAATCACGACATAAAACACGCACGAGGCTTGCCTACATGACATTGATTCCCGCTTAACGCTATTATTTAAGTGCACGTACGTATTGCGGATGCATCCATCGTGCGAGGAGCGCAAAGAGAGAGACCCATGGGATGTAAACGAAACTAGACAAAGACAATCACGTGCAGAAGCAAATGACGACTACCCAACAGCACTTCCATGGATAGGGTACCCAAATAACCTTAGAGCTCGCGAGATTGCGCCCCAGAGTCTTAAGATCGGATAGTTGAGTGTTTCTCCGTCTCTATTTGCGACATCTTGTAGGAGCACTTTCACCTCTTCAGAGAGCCTTCCCCGGAAAGATCCACGATATACGCGGAGTGAAGCGATGGACGCTAGTTCGGGCCATGCTTTCCAAGTTCCTCACTCCTTTCCGGGGAGGCTCCGCTTTTCGATTTCCGCCATGACGTTATGCTGGTCGAACATCAACGCTCAAAATACGCTAGCCACATGCGAAGGCGTAAATATACGCAGCATGAGTAGCATGGTGTTATAGGGGGGATCTATTTGATGCAAAGCTACAATTAGGATACGACTGTACATTATAGCACAATCCAATATTAAATAAGACTGGGTATCGACAACGTACGGTGCTTCAAGAGTCACCAGACCCGGAGGGTCCATCTACGCGATAACATCGCATGTTAGGGTATCGTAGGACTAGCTTTCTGTCACGATCGTTCATGACAGCCTGAATTTCTTCAAACTGAAAAAGTTGCGAGTAAGCATGACATCTATAGTACTGCATGGAAGTGTTCTTACTCTGGTTCCCTCCGGAAGAGGTAGGGTCCTATTGAAGTGCTTCTTCAGCCTGTCTCTCATGATCACGCCATCTTCTTCCCACTCCGTCACTTCTACCGTTTCCCATGTAATTATTAGACGATTCCTCTGGAAACTAAGGTGGATGTCCTGTTTCCCCACCTCGGGAGGCATTTCAAATGTAGCGACTGTCGATCGACCGTCTGTTGATTCGCGGATATTCGAGCTGTATTATCATCAATATTAGACAGCTGCTACTTATGTACGTTACATGGCTAGAATGAAGCGACGTACATGGACTTCTTCTTCATCGATTTCGGCACCGATGGTTGCGATTGCATCACGGGAATTTGTATATGAGGAACTTCCGGTGTATGAAGTTCATGAGCCACCTCTTCAAGCGACTGGACCTTCGGACGCTCCTTGGCCATCTGTCGCTCCTTTTGTTGTCGAATGGTACCCCACACACGATCAAGAGAGGCGGAATCTGGAGGAGGCTCTACGACATCATCGATGGTAGAGGAAGCAATATTATGTTGGGAATAAAAAGGGCGAGCCATATGTCCTCGACTTCTGGGATCCACTTCAGTAGGTGCGTCCACGGGAGATGGATATTCTATGCCGGTGACGGCTGGAGTAACGGGAGACGGAATGGCTCTATCCTGGAATTTATGCTCCCCGATAGAAATATCGCGACGACTGTGGGAGTAGGCTGGCATTAGTGTCTCGTGTATGACACGCCGAGGCAGGGTGGTAGGCGAAGTGGAGTCGGAAGGACTGGAGGATGTAGGAGGCGAAGTGAACCGATTGATAAGAACGACGGCTAGGAGTTCTGGCAGGGGCTGTAAATCAAATAAGGGTCGGTGAGGATCTATATCTTGTATGCCTTGCGTTGCTCACGAGGTCGTGGGTTGTGAGGAAGGCTGGGGAACGTCGGAACAAGGCGCGGTATACGGAGATAGCGGTAGATGAGAAGCAGGTGTAAGGTGGTGCGCCCTCGGGAGTGATGCTGAGGTAGGTGTCGCACTCCAAGTTGTATAAGAAAACCTGTATGATTTTGTCACGACATCGGGTAATCTGTGGGTAGAAATTATGAGCTAGAGGCCAGATTAGCAAAGAAACTGAAGATTCGGATCAGCTGTTATCAGCTGTCGTTTCATAACGTTGCCTCGCTGCTAACATGAGGCTTGCAAAAGTACGCGCTGCCAATGATTGAAATACATCCAGCCCACCTCCTTTTACGGGAAATTCTTCCCGGTCCGACGGGGGACCCCGAAAGCCTAGACAAATCCAGCCAAACCCTCCCGGGGTCCCCTTCACTTCTTTCTCTTTCGTGTGTCGTTTTCGTGAAATGGGAGCGGAGGGCGCTACGTGGTGGAGCGGACTGTTGAGCTGTGAGTCCTCTTTTCGCAGTATTGTCTTCCACATGATGGGCCTTGTGCCACTAGTCAAAGCATGTTAGACTACCGATGCATCTGCAAAGGAGCTGCGGATACCTTCGACTGCTGACCTTAATTTTTATTTCTTTCTTCGATACCTATGCTGATACCTTCCCAATCTATAGGAGGATACTCTTCAGCACTGCATTTCATGAACGCCTCGTGTATTGTGCGTGTCGTTCGTTATTGTTTGTTACTTAGGAAGTGGAATGCCAGCTGTCTGGCTCCTACCTCCATCGAGGACGCACGGTTCGGCGTTTCTTCTGATGCAGTTGTGGGAGATTGTATGCATGATGTCGTCCAATTTTTAGCCATCGTAATGATGGCGTGCAATCAACGAATTTTTTCGCTGTTGTTGTTGCCTGAGCAAGTGAGCTTTTTCAGAGACTAGTTGAAGAATATCATATTATGAAGCATGGTAAGTTATGTATATTGTACACGGATATAAAAATTCCTTTCAAAAGCTTTATTATGATGGTTAGAGCGACACGTAGCAAATGTACTCGAGGTGGGCATATGTGCTATTTTTTCGTATCGTTCGACTTGGTTCTAAATGCTACTAGGAGCTGGAACTTCGTTGCCTTATAATAGATCCCCGCTATTTCGACTTATTATCCATTAATTGTTTAAGTCGGTGGCTTGAATTTCTTGTTCGAATATCCCATAGTGCCTCTTCCCATTCCGAGTCGGCGCTTAGTACCTGTGGCAGAAGCAGGAGTCTGGACTTCCTGAGACGGTGGCTTTACTGAAGCAACGACTAATGCGGGCGGACTTCTGAAAGCAGGGTTAGGCGGTAGATTCTGATCTGTTCCTGCTGGAATCCGACCTGAAGGGCGAGAGTGTGATTTTGTCGGTAATGAGCTGACGTACAGCTTAGGTCGGGTTGGTAACGTTGAACTGCTCTTCGGAAGTGTGCTGATAAACGGCTGAGGTCGATTTGATAACATTGAACTAGCTGTTGGCGATGCCCTAGCATATGACTGAAATCGACTTGGTGACATTGAACCATGCAGGGGCGGAAATCCTCCTGTAAAGGGCATGTTAACTGTGTGAGGCGGAACGCCGAGGATATTACTTGAAGATATGAAGCTCGTACTCGCGGCTGTGATAGAAAATAAGGTATTGTCAGATTTTGATTAAAGCCTGAAGAAGAATTATTGACCAGGGGACGGCCTCGATAACGGAGGGTTCCAATATACATTATTGACAACAGCCTCCGATGGCATCCGATGTCGTGTCGTCCTTTCACTGTGGGAGTGAGATAAACACGGCAGAGATGCATAGCGTGGGGACTCACAATTCCGCAACACGTCGTCTGACTTCAGCCTCGTCTGCTGGTGACCTGCCTAATACCCTTGAAATTACAACCCGATCGTCCGGTAAAAACCGTGGAGTCTGACTGGAGAAGAGTCCCTGGAGATCCCTCGACAGATCAGCGTCCTCGAAAGTAGGAACGACTAGACGCCTTGCTTACTGTATTTTTCTTTATCACAGCCGAAATAAATTCGGAGAGTTCCTTCTGCTTTGAGTCGCCAGCCACCTTTCGCTTCGTCGCGTGCGAGAGATATAACAGACTTTGTGCGCGAGTACATGCCACGTAAAGGAGCCGCCTATGGGCACAGGAGTGAATATTCAGTGAAAACATTATGTTTCACGATGTTTACCTTTCCTCTTCCACATCTTCCGTTCGGTAGAAAGGAAACGTGCCCTGTTCAACTATCAAGAAGGTTAGATCATATGCCCCTAACTAATGCACGTAAACTTACCAGCAGGGACGATCACTACCGGCCATTCCAATCCTTTTGCAGCATGACATGTCGAGATTGTAACTTTCTAGGTCTCAATTAGAAGGCGCAAATGAGACATAGTGACTAAGAGAGCACTACCTCTTTACTGTTCTCCTCATTTTGATTGTCACCCTCAGAAGATAGCATGGATGCCTGAAGGAACATTCGTAATGGCGTATCGCTGGCATATGTCAATTTCAGCTCCGGAATCGGGGCGTGCATGGTAGGTACTCTTACCCGGATTCTGCAGCCGTAACATCACCGTTCTCAGTATCTACCTCAGCTTCAGTTGCGAAGGTAATGAGCTCTTGGACGTTCTCCCATCGACTCTCCCAGTCCGGCTGTGTTTTCCTCAGATGGCTTTCATATTCAATGAGCTCAAGAAGCCGGCGGATGAGATCTGCGGGTGAAGTTCCCTGCAGGGCACAATGATCCAACGATCTCTCGGTCAACCAACCAATGAACAAATACCTTTGCCGCGAGTTCACGCATTACCTGGATTGTCTTCACGAATGAAGACGACACCTTACGTTTGATAGGAGGCTTGATATCGGGAAGCCGATTGTCACAGATCTTTTCGACAACCTCTAGCTGCGACAGTTTTGTCTTTTCGGCTCTTGTGGCGATCTCAGCCAAGGTCTATGAGGTGAAGATTTTGATTATTTTAATTACTCAGGTATTATTTTGAATCAAGCTACGCACTTTCTCACCGATACCTCTAGCAGGGATATTTATCGCTCTTATGAATGCAGGATTATAGCTTGGATTATCAACGAGCTGTAAGTACGCAAGCAAGTCTTTGATCTAGATTTGAAAGAGGGAGGTGAGATGTATGCGTATAACAGCGATGCGATATATGCTCACCTCGAGCCGTTCGAAGAACTTATGCCCTCCCAGTACTCTACTCGGAATGCCTTCTTTCTGTAGTGCATTTTCTATCGTTCGCGAAAGGGCATTAAATCGAACTGGAAAGAGAAATATGTTAGTAAATCCAAATATATAGACAGGACCACACTACGTACGAAGTACGACGAAGTCACCCCATCTAAGCACACCACCCATGTTAGCTATTGACCGCTTGATTTCAGTAGCAATGAATGCAGCTTCTTCATGCTCAGAGGGGAAAGAGCATAAGACAGGTGCAGGGCCTGCAGGGTGGGATGCATGCAGAGACTTTTGTACGCGTGTCTTATCTGCATTCATAGGTCATAAGCATGCCGCACGAACAAACCGACCAGAATAAACCTTGGGAGACAATAGCGAGACTGGCTTGCAGTATAGAGGCCGTCGAGCGATAGTTCTGTTCTAGAAATATCTGTTCGGTAGACGAGAAATCTACACATCATAATATCAGTTCAGGGTCGAGAGGATCTTAGAGCTAGATATGGGTACCTTCTTTCATCTTGGCCAGATTTTCGACTTCGGCAGACCGCCATCCATATACTACGCACGCGTGAGTCACGGGCTAGACAATATAAATATCGAGCGTACTGGACTGATCCGGATCTCCCACAATGGTAACGCATTTAGCGACAGCTATAGCTCGCATGAGATCATATTGCGTCGTGTTGGTATCCTGACTGTATATAAGTTAGTAAATGACGACAAAGGAGGGACCAAGACACTCACAATTCATCAACAAGGAGATGCTGACACCATTCCACAGCTTTTTCGTGCGTCGTAAAGAGCTTGACACCGAAAAGAAGCAGGTCGTCAAAATCCAATGAGTTGCTCAATCTTAGGGATCGTTCATAAGCTTCGTAGACCTCCGCAGCGATTTTCTCCACGTCATCTGGCACATCACTGTTATTCGAGTTACTTGCTTTCTTGCTTTTCTTGGCATTAGCAAGAGTCTGTCCAAGAAAGGCGGTTGCTGAGAGCCCTTTCGCCTTGGCCTTCGAGATGATGGATAGAACAGTTCCCTCTTTCAGGGTCATGTCTTTCGCTGCAAGATACTCTTTGTAAGGTTTTAGCAACATGGCTAGAAGCTTCTTGCTGTAATGTCGATAAGTTTAATACAGTGAAGAAAATACTGCTTTACTTGCCTTTCATCTGCGTCGCATATGGTGAAATTTCCTTCCAGGCCCACTAGTAGCGCATACTTCCTCAAAAACTTTGCACAAAGTGCATGGAACGTACCCATCTTAACTTCTGAAGTCCGCTCCTTTCCTATAAGTTTAGTTAGCCGTTCGCGCATCTCGTTGGCGGCTTTGTTGGTGAATGTGACAGCACAAATCGAAGATGGCGGAAGGGAGTGGGTCAGAATCAAATGTGCAATTCTAGAGGTTAGAACCTATAGTTATATAATAATAGCTTGTAAGATGCGAGAGGGGCAAGATTTTAACATGTAGCATACCTTTGTTTTCCCACTTCCAGGACCTGCCAGTATTTGCAAGGGAATTGCTGGGTCATGTCTTACAGCTGAACGATAATGCAAGAAGGTTATTATTAGGACAGACTTGAACATAAGGAAGTGTATCCACCCTTCAGTTGAGCAGGGTTGAGAGTCGATAGATAGGACGCGGTGGTAGGGGACTGCAATGAGGAACTCGAAAATGTCGATGCAGAACTGGAAGATGCCACAGGAGTCATGATAGTGAGTTCGTATATTCGCTCTGAGTGAGAGATGTAGCGACAGCGACTAAGTCGGGTAGTCGATGAGTAACACCTCAGAAGCGAAGTGGTCGTCGACAATAGCATCTGAGTTGTGAAAGCTAAATGTCACAATGAGCATCAACGCGTCCGTAGCGTGGGAGTGAAGACGCGTTTAAACCACGTGAAGATCCTTTTGTCAAACAAGCTCAAATTTCGAATTGAAATTGTGTCGTGGCACCCGCAGAGTCCGGACCCAAATTTATTCTTCGCAAGTCAGTCTTTCACCTCTATCCCTCTGTTCGATATATCTTATGGCTTATAAATATTAGGCATGCTTTTTATTACCTTCGATATTTATTATGTCCAGGTGCCATGTGTTAGAAGTTCCTCGATCCTAAGCTTTTGTTATGCTCAAGCTTTTAGTTGACTTCAAGATTTTAAGCACTTTCTGCCTGTCTATCAACAGTTTAGCAGCCTATCCGATTACCCATGCCTGTTATTTCTGGACGTTGCAAGCTTACTTTGAAAACAGAGGGCGCATCCTGCCGAAGAATATCTTCGGCCAGCGATGAAATCGCTGCAATCTAAAAATAGCGCGGACTGATATTTCGAGCTCGCGCGAATTAGCTCGGTGAGGAGTACTTCGATTGATCGGTTGAAGGTTATAGGTAATGAACTTACCTTACTGGGGAAAGAAGATGGAGTGAACGTCGGCTACGAGTACACTCGAATACCCTAAATCAATATCGGTTGACGCAGGAAGACCTTTGCTTCCGTTAAACTCGCTCCTAGGCAGTCTTGGACGCTTAATCTCTTCCCTTTAACTATCTGCTTTTTCCCCAGTTCTCCATTCAGCTTATTTCCCTCTCTTCCAAAGCCATGAATGTGCCACTCTCCCCAGCTGCTCATGACAGGTTGCAGCTACCTCCCCAATCACGACTTTCTGTCTACTCTTCCATTGACCATCACCAACGCCGCTCTTCAGGTGGTCTCATACCTTTAGTACTGACATCTCGCTCACGAGCAGCAGAAACCTCACGGAAACAGGGAGGATGGGCGGAAAAGGCGTTTCGCGGGTGGCGAGTCATCGTCTTTGGATCATGTTGGTCATGAGCCGTTTTACTATTATAGGCTTTTTAGAGCTGATCTCCTGTCCTATATTTTTATAGGGCTCAACATTCTGCTTTTTCTACTTCCTATATCTGTATGTCCCACCTGATGCCATGCAAAGCGAGATTTCATTGACATATAATTCTAATTAGTGGATATTTCTTCCTACTATGGAAGAAGCGCATAGCATGATCTTTGCTTGTGGGTAGAAGATTAAACGCATTTCTGAAAGTATTCGTGCTTACTTGCCATCTAATATTTAGGCTGTATGCTGTCACTCATTCCTCTTGTCCGGGTGAGCCATCTTTTATTAATCCTGAGTTAGTGAACCTCCTGACGGAATGATCTAGCTACATGACCTGTCGACCCGTGAATTAGCAATTCGTATTGGGGGATCGAAAACAGGTCTCTTAAACGCGAGCCTTGTAAGAAGTCATTCAATTTTCTGCTTTTTCGACAATCTAACTTCTTTTATAGAGCAATATGTAAGTCCTGCTTTCGACCGAAAAATTTCCCTTATCTCAGACCTCGCTCTATCCGTAGTGTTGAAGTTGTTGTTGCAGTACGTAGGTTTCTTACTGTACGATTGATTACAGCTCTCACACCATCTTCTTTCCCTAGATCAGTGCTTTAAGGAAATGCGAACTAAAAGTTGTCCAATCATCATGTGAGCACTTGACCACAAGCGCTACTGAAAATCATAGCTGATTTTATCCAGTGATTGGTGCCATGCTCAGCAAGCTATGTGAATCCATTCCATTCATATCTTAGCCCTGTTGTTAACGTGACTGTAGTACTTGTACTAGGCCTGTGCTTTTTGGCAGGAGGAATGCGCTTTTCGGAGCAAGGATTCGATGCCAGTATGTCTTCACTCTGCTCTTTAGAGGATCCACACTGATTCAGGCGATAATTCTATTATAGCTGCCACTCAGATGCAATCGTCTCTACTTAGTATCAGCGTCGGCGTTCTGATGCTACCCGCTGCATATCATTTCACTATCGGTAGCACGAAAGATCCGGTGACAGAAGTGGGAAATATTCTGCACATGAGCCATGGAGTACGCCGATTCTTATATATCCTACCGCGTCATAGTACTAATAAGATCTACCCTATACTGCCAGGTATCTATCATTTTATTATTCAGTAAGTGAAGGTCTTAAGGACCACATTCTAGGTTACTAATCTGGATTCATAGTTTATATGGGATATCTACTTTTCCAGCTCTGGTCGCACACCCATCTGTATCACGACCATCACAACAAGAAAAGCAGCAAACTACCGGTATCAGTCAAGATATCGAAAGAGACGACAGCTATACTTCGCAGTGGCAAAGGACGGATGCAGTCGCTTGGAATGACACTCTCGTCGCAAAGTGACCTGTGCCTAACAAAAGTCGCCACTACCGAGTCCTCCACTAACTCAATCTCCCCACTTTGCCGGCCTTATGGTCCAAGTCTGTCAGGATTAGCATCATCCTCAGACGTTACATTTCTTAATTCACCTCCTATTTCTCCCACCGAAGCCCGCGCTTTTTATCCCTGTTCTCCTACATATTCTCGGGCTTCGACTTTGATGGACCCACCCGAGCCCGTGTTCGAAGAGACCTTTCGTGGAGAAAAAGAGCGAGAAAAGTCTCGGGACCATGCGCCCCGAAAGGAACCCCAACTCAGCTGGATGCTGACAATACTTTTACTCCTTCTCGTAACTATCGTAAGTGAATTGGTATTCCTCATGTTGTGCCTTTAATTGAGGTATAATCATCACAGGCTGTTGCAGTTACAGCAGACTGGCTGGTAGAATCCATGGATGATATTTCGAATACAATCCGGAAGGAGTGGGTTGCTCTCATTCTGCTTCCAGGTGTCACGTCAATTGCAGGTACGCCGTCTCCTGACTAAATATATTTCCGTCAATTCAAGTACGGGCTTCTAGAATGCATCACTGCGGTAAAGGTATCTGTAAAGGACGAATTAACATTGAGCATCAGTGTGGCCGTCGGCTCCACAATCGTGAGCAGAGTCCTTTAGATTATTTTTATATTTATTAAATGTTTTTCCTGACAGCAAACTGCTCTGTTCGTCATACCGTCAGTACAGAATTTCCTATTTCGAACATTTAAATATATAGCCTCTCTTTTTAGATTCATGGTGACTTTAGCTTGGGCAATGAATAAGCCTTTGTCGCTGCTGATGGATCCTTTCCAATCACTTGTAAGCCTTACTTTCAATTTAGTCTACTCATGCAATATTCTTACCTTGTTCCGCAGGTCCTCTATATATCTGGTGTGTCTATAAGTTCAAATCGCTAGTGTGCAGACTCTCATCTTGACATTCTAGTCCAAACCATGAGCTCCGTAGTCGCAGATGGAAAATCCAATTGGCTCGAAGGACTAATACTCGTCTGTAAGTTTTGTCATCGCTGCATTACGGGAGACTATCTATATTGACAACACGACATCAGGTCTCTACATCATCATCGCCATATGCTTCTGGTTTTATCCAGGTGAGCGCCCTCGTATGGACTTCATTTATTCGCATAGTAACCATGCTCGCTGCTAGGATCCATTCTTCCCGATATTCTTGCTTCTTGTGCATCTTTGTCTGACTAGAAACCTTGTCTAAATATACTACTTATAGAACCACGGTCCATCTCTAGAATCTCTCCATTAAATCCACGCTCCTTGGACTACACTCCTTGACAGTCATTCTCCTGCAAAAAGATAATAATTGGCTATCTACGATTTACTGTAAACATCTTGTATACATAATTCTATCCTTCACAAATTGCCACTCCCCTATTGCGTCTCCTCCCAGAAGCACGGTTTGGAACATGTCGAACATCGAATATTCTTAAATAACTATCATAATACAGTATAAAGACGATTCAGACATTACGTAGTACATATGTACAGTAGTAGCAGTGATTATGCAGTCGAGTAGTAGCGTATGGTATAGAGCTGATACACAATATACAAGAGCGGCAAGTTTCTATGATAATAACCACGAACAAACATTTTAAAATAAAAGATACAAGACAGGAAGGGATTGACTGCTGATGGGAGAATATGCTTGGAACGATGTGGGTGGGATAAATACAGATATAATAAGGATAAAATCAACGATTGAGGGAGGGAAAAAAACATGAAGGAAGAGATCATGGTGGCGGGGGAAGAGGGATCTACTGCCTGCACTTGACTTTGACAATGCGCGCCTGGCCCTTGTCGCCGAACGGCACTATCGCATTATTCTTTTCATTCTTTGTCTGCGTTTTAGGCGACTCGTGGTCGTTGTCGTCCTCGTCGTCTTCCTCATCATCGTCGTCATCAGCAAAGTCGTAAACCTGCGCCCCGGAGGCATCGAGGAACGGCTGTGTTGCATTCGGGCCGATGACGAGCGCCGTGAGTTTACGCTCGTAGACCTGTGCGGTACACTTCAGCCAGATGAACATTTAAATGGAGGAGAGGAAAGACGCACGCAGCCCGAATCGAGGCCGAACGTCCACCTCTGCACATTGAGCCCTCGAGACGCCGCATGCCCATAGATGACTGTGGACGGGTAGCACGGCAGTGCATGGTTCTTTCCGGGCGCGGCGTCGAACCCCTTGCAGTGCGCCATGTCGTGTTTCCATAGCTTGAACCACGGCTTTCCCTTCTTCGTATTCCTGCCCCCACCCCGCAGTTAGCAACGAAACCCAAAATAAAGTAAAATGCGACGCAGACATACCGCGTCACCTTGTCCCCAATCACCCCCCGCATGTTCATTGTCACCCATGGATCCGTGTTCTGCGGGACCTGCGTGAGCAGTGCGAGCTCCTGCACCCGTCTCAAGCTCGGGTCGGGCTTCACTCCTTCAGCGTCATTGAGCATGAGGTGCTTCTTGCTGGGCACGCGCGCCAAAGGCTGGTGCCGCTTGTCATAGTATGGGTACCTTGGGTCCGATGGGAGCAGGCCCGCGTGCACGATGTATGTATGGGCGGAGGGGACGTAGATCTTCAGAGGGAGCTGCACGAGGTACGCGTACTCCGGGGAAGTGAGCGCGGCGGCAATCATGTATTGGTCGCTGAAGAGTTTCCAGTTGTCGGGAACACGCGCCCACCACTCTGCATCTTCCCCATCGTGTTCCTCCCTCCCTTTGCCCTTCCTTACACTGTATCTCAGCGCCTTCTGCCGCTCCCACTCAACCCATTCCTCCACCTCTGCCCCTTTCTTCTCCACCGCTTCCCACCGCCGATGCAGCGCCTCCAGCCACTTCCTCCCCTCCGGCATCGCCATAATCCAATCAATCCACCCACGCCACTCAATGACCTGCTGGTCGTGGTTCCCACGCACGCCCGTGATGTTGTGCGCGGCCATGAATGCAAGGATCGCCTTGGACCCGGCTCGGGGGCCTTTGGCGAGGATGTCGCCGACGTGCACGAGGACGTCTGTGTGCGGGTCGTAGGAGACGCGTTTGAGGAGTGTGCTATATGTAACAAGGGATGTGGAGGGGGAGGGCAGTTTAGTTAGCTAGATGGGAGGGGGGGAAAGGGGAAAACGCACCGGAGCGGCTGGATCATCCCGTGGATGTCGCCCACGATAATAACCCGCCTGATGGGGTCGTCTGGGCGCGTGTGGGTCAGCGGGCGCTGCGCAGCAGCAAGGTCCGGGAGGCTCACCAATAGGAAACTCGTCCGCGGACAGAATCTGCGTCGGCTCGTAGTGGCTGAAATCTGGCATGTCATCTGCAGCGCAGGCGTAAATCCAGATACCCAAGCGCAACGAATGGGATGCACGTACCAGGCTTCGACAGGGCGGGCGTAAGTAGTTTTCGTGAATTCTGGAGCACGCCCTGCAGGCTGGCGTAGTACATGAGCGCGACGAGGGCGCAGGCGGCGAATATGTGGATGTGCCCCATGCTCGGTCTATGCTCTAGGGTCTAGTGGATAGTAGGGTGCGGTCTAGGGGAGCAGGGGGAAGGGCAGATGGGTGTTCATTGAAGTCGGTGCTAAAGTACTCATTGCCCGACGGAGAACACTATTTTGGGAGCAATATGATGCTATTGAATGGGGACACGTGAAGCGCCGCAGCCAATCAGCGTTTCGGGGAATGAATGACGCCGCGACCATTCCGCCTTTCACTCGCCTCGACGCAGAGCTATTCGCTTTCCATGCTCCAGTCACGAAATTTGCACTCGGATCTTGCTTATCAGAACCTTCATCGGTGAATGTGCGCAATCCAAGAGAGGGAGAGGTAGAGGTACTTAAACCTCGGTCTTGCTTCCTCCTAAGAACGTTGCTTGCTGTGGTAAGTTCGAACGTTCGTGGATCACCGAAACCTTCGCAGTCCTGGCAGAGGAATCCTCGCCGGTACAACCGAGCAGAGCCATTTAATTCACGCTTATCTCTATTCCTTATCTTCCTAGCAACCCAAACTCTATCAGACCTTTCGTCACCGCTGGCACATCACAGCGGGGTATCGACGACTCACACAATGGAATCCCTCAACGACATCCGTCTAATCACCTTCCTCACCGGGCGGCGTATTCCCTGCTCTCCGCCTATCTACTTCCGTGATATCCTCATTATCCTCCGCCGCTTTTCCATACCACTTCCACGCGTTCTTCGCGACGAAGTCGTCAAAGTCCCACAGCGCAGCCACGAGATGCCGCGCGTCCTTGTACACGTACGTCTCGCAGCCCACCGCAGGCGGGAGCTTCTCGGCACTGGGGATGGGCGGGGGGTGCGCGGGTGTGGTGTTGTCGAGTTCAGCGATCCTGTGCGTGGATACCGGGGCCATGGGGGCCAAGGGGTAGGCCTGGACTTCGAGGCGGTCGTATTCCTTCTGAAAGTGAGCACACGATGATAGGAAGTGGAGGAAGGAAGGACGCACGGAGCCCTCGAATATGTCGAGGCACTTGATGTCCCGCGCCGTGAGCCCCTGCACGAGCGTCCCGCGGACGGAGCGCTCCTCCTGCGTGAGCTCACGCGTGAAGAGCTCCTTGCCCGCCGCGTATGGCAGGATGCCGGGGTAGTCTGCGTACTGCAGCTAGGGCGTTAATGGCGTGCGCCTTCGCATGGTGGTATAGCGCGTACTTTTACTTTATGCCGCGTGTAGTCCTGTATAGGGATTAGGGTGTTATCATACAGCTAAGTGGACACGACGTACCAGAAGGAGGGCGGGGCAGAACTGCAGGTGCGCGCCGTCGTTCCCAATGACACGCTTGAGGATCTTGGGGTGCATCAGCGTCCCGTAGAAGAAGGCCTTCTTGCCTTTGGGCCCGGTGGACATGGTGGATCGTGAGGATGGGGAGGCATATGCGCATGGAGGGAGATTGTCAGTAAGCGACGGAATATCGGGCCGGCGATCGTGGGGACGCTAGGATAGTTAGCGAGATCAAATTATCTACCCGAGCGCCGAGTCAGCTTTACTCTAAACTTTACCTCCTTCACCATCGCCGCCTGCGCTAAGCAGAGCCCGTTTCGACGCCGCGATGACTTCGTGCGGCAATCCCGCGACGGAGCAGGATGCCCTGATGATGCGTGAGTTTTTTCTTTCTTGCGTTGTGAAATCGAGAAGCAGCGCTAACAACCACGGACAGCCCGGCTCAAATTCGATAAAGCCAAAGACTGTGTGCGATGCAAAGAGCGGCTGGGGAACATCGTCATCCGGCACGCCGTCTACTGCAAGTACGTCTTCCTCCACCACCCCAGTGCACCCATGCTAACCTCTCCTCACAGAACCTGCTTCTTCCCCCTCATCGCACAGCGCTTCCGCAAGTCCCTCGAGCCCAGCATCAACCCCGTCCCCGACGGGCCACGCAAGAAGGCCCCACGCGCGGCAGGGAATGTGCTCCTCGGCTTCTCTGGGGGCCTGGGGAGCACCGTCCTGCTTGACCTCGTTGTCAGATCGTATTTCTCTGAGACGCAGGGCCCGGGGGGGAAGCCAAGGGGCGGGACGGCGCACCCGAGGAATGGGGAGAGCGTGTGGAGGGAAGGAGGGGTGGCGTATGTCGAGGTGTGTGGAGCGTTTCCAGGGGTGAGTGGTTTGATTTTTGGTTTTGGATGGGATTGAAGTGCTGATGGATTTTGGGAGTAGATGAGGGATCGGACGGAGGAAGTGAGGAGGGAGGTGGAGAGGTGTGGTGGCGGGAGACTGGAGTTTGTCCCGCTGAGATTGGAGGATGCATTTGATGAGGCATGGTGGGAGAGCGTAGGTGGCCGGCCGACAAAGACACTCACGATGGATATGGGAAACGAAGGTCCGTTCTTCCTTCCCCCTCCCTTCCTCCCTTCATTTTAACCCCATTTCCCCACAGACCTCTTCCTCTCGCGCTTCTCATCTCAAACCCCGGATACGACTCCTACGTCCGCTCTCCAGACCTTCATCTCCGCCCTCCCCACGCAAACCGCCGTCCCCACCGCCGTGCAGACCCTCGTACGCCTCCTCCTGCTGCACACCGCCGCGCGCCGTGGGTGCTCGCACCTTCTCCTCGGCACGGGGCTCACCACTTTGTCCGTCGCGCTCATTTCGAGCATCGCGCAGGGTGGGGGGTTCGCGGTAAGGGAGGAGGCGCAGGAGGAGTGGAAGGTACCGGAGGGGGTAAGAGTGGATGAGGGGGAGAAGAACGAGAAGGATAGGAAGGAGAGGGTGGGGAAGATACGCGTGATACGCCCGCTGAGGGACGTGGGCATGAAGGAGTGCGCGGTGTGGGCGTGGTGGAGCGGGCTGCGGGTTGTTGGGCGGGAACGGTACTTTGGGGGAAGGCAGGGTGTGGGGGCGTTGACGCGAGGTGCGTACTTTGAGTCTTGGGGGATTTTAGTTGGTGGGATGCTGATGGCGTGTAGATTTCATTGTGGGGCTGGAGAGGGACTACCCCTCGACGGTGTCTACTATCGCACGTACGTGCGCGAAGCTTGCGCCGAAGGAGGAGAGTGAGGGGGTGTGCATGCTTTGCGGGCGGTACGCGTTCTTCTTCCTTATCCTCAGTCCCACTTATCTCATCACATCGTGATGTTGTATAGACCAGCGCAGCCTGGCGTGCAAGCCTGGAAATCTCGCATATCCATACGCTCCTACGCCGACTCTCCACATAAGCACCCACCACATCTTCCTCTCTCCTCTCCTAATAGCGCACTTGCTTCTCCATCCCCACCCCAGCCCACCCTCACCCCGCATCTCTGCTATGCATGCCACACGACGCTCACAAGCCGGAGCAGCCGCGGCGTCGCTGGCGGGACGGGCGCGCGCGCGGAGGTGCCCGTGCCTGTGTGGGTCGCCGCTGCGATCTCGAGGGGCGCGGGTGTTGGTGAACAGCGAAGGGAGGACGATGGGGAGGGGCAGCAGAGGGAAGAAGAGGTGTGGCGCACGAGAAGGATGGGAGAGGGCGAGATGAGGGAGAGGGTTGGAGAGTTTTTATTGGATGATTGAGGGTGTGGGTGAGTTGAAGGTTATCCGGGTGTTATTTTGGTTTATGGGCGCCATAAATTAAAGTTGAGACGCATCGAGGTCGTGTGACCTCAGATTGGGGGTATTGAGATCAGTTTGAGCCTACTTTAGAGTCTGCGTTGCTGCAATATAAACGCGAAGATACCTACAGATATCTCTAGTTCCTCTTTGTACTCCAGAAAGTCGTATGTACGACTGGAAGACTGGTTGGCCTTAGATAGCGGACCGCGGTACCGTACATAGATTACGATATTAATACCTCCTCCGGTTATCTATAATTGCAGCATGTGTGAATTTCCGATCACTTTTCTTGGCGGTCCTGGGCCTTTGCGTCTTGTTCTTCTGGGCCGCAGACGCCGCTCACCTACCCACCACGACGTCGACATGCCGGACGAGTTTATCAAGCGTGAGCTTAATGAACTCACCAGTGCCACGCCGCCATCCCCCACGTTGAAGGATCTGTCTTTGCAGCCCAAGAAGAACACTGTCCTCGTATCGCATGGACGCCCGCCTTGGTGAATGTCCAACTGTGAAGAGACGAGCCGCGTTTGTTGATGTGTTCCTTTTGCACGGTATTTGCAGGTATGGGGAGGACGGGCAGAGGATATGTGATGCATTTGTTATTGCTGTGGCCGGTGCGTGTTCAACTGACGTGGGCATTTTGTGCCCTCGGGCTGACCTCGAGTTGGACAGGTGGATCTGCCAGCGGAAAGGTTGCTTTGCCCCCCACCTATGCGCGCGGGCTGAGCAGGACTGACATGCGCGGTTACCACAGACGCATGTCGCGAGGCAGATAGTACGCTCGTTAGGCTCGATACCGACTGTCATCATCCTGTCCCAGGTGAATAACATGACCTCTCGTTCACCAAACCACCGATTTCCAACAAATCGCATGAATACAGGACAGCTTCTACAAATTCCACAACCCCGAGGAACTCGCCCTTGCGCACGCCAACAAGCTCGACTTCGACCACCCCGATGCGATCGACATGCCCATGTTTGCTTCCGTACGTCTTCCTCACGTAAAATACAATTAAACCTTCAACCTTCATCCGTCGATGTCCTATTGCTATTGGTAGTGTCTGGCAGACCTGAAGGCATGTAAACAGTCCAATATCCCGATGTATTCGTTCTCGGAGCATCAAAGGCTGGAGGAGAAGAAGTACCTGTATGGCGCAACGATTATCATCGGTGCTTCTGCTATTGGCTTTTTACTGCGCGTGTCCGCTCATGTTTTTGGGGTTGTACAGCGGAGGGCATTATGGCGCTTCTGGATCCGACGCTAAGGGCGTTGTACGATCTCAAGGTAAGGGTCCCCCGCTATTTTCTTCCACGCACAACTGATGTTGAATTCCGATGACTTTAGGTGTTCGTGCAATGCGATTCTGACCTCATGCTTGCTCGCCGCATAAAACGCGATGTCAAAGAAAGAGGGCGGAGCGTGGAGGGGATTCTTGACCAGTTCGTCATTTGCTTTACCTTTTTTTCAAAGTCCAAAAAAGATTAATTCAGATTTCAAATACATCGACAGATACCTCCGCTTTGTAAAACCATCCTACGACAACTTCGTGCAACCCACCTCTTCTCACGCCGACATCGTGCGCCCCCCTCCCCATGTCCCCGTTCTCGTTCCTCACACCCCAAAACACAGATAGTCCCCGGCTCGAACAACTCCGTCGCCATCGAGCTTATATGCACGCACATCCGGCAGCAACTCCAAGAGCGGTCGACGCGCTTCCGGTCGAGGATGGCCATACCCCATCGATACCTGACATCGAAAGACGGCACACGCACCCCACCGGATTTGGATGTGCTGGATTTGACGGTACTGCCGCAGACCCCACAATTGAAGGTGCGTGAGATGGGCATATGCATTCTTGGTGGATGTAGCGTTGAATATGGGTTTTGTTTTACTCTATTGAAATTTAGGGCATTTTCACGATTTTGCGCGCGCGGGAGACGACACGGCAGGACTTTGTGTTCTTTGCGGACCGGCTGGCGACGATTTTGGTGGAGTATGCGCTGCAGCATTTGCCGTATGCGCCGAAGACGGTGGTTACGCCGGTGGAGGTGGAGGCGGTGGGGAAGCAAATGGATGCGAAGGTACGATATTTTTATGCACATAAAATCGCGGAGCTTCTGACGGAGGTGGTTCAGACGATTTGTGGGGTTACTATTCTGAGATCGTATGTTCGCCGAACCTCCGTTGCCCAGTGCTGAGATACTGACCATGACACTGTAGGGGCGGCGCCATCGAACGTGGCTTCAGGCGAGTGATTAACGACGTCCCCGTCGGCTCGCTGCTCGTCCAATCCGATGGCGCAACCGGCGAGCCCATGCTCCTGCACGTGATGCTCCCGAACTGTGTACGCCTGCGACATCTCGCAGAGGAGACCTGGGTATTCCTCATGGACGCGCAAGTACGCACTTTCCCCCTTCCCCCTTCCCCCTTCCCCCTTCTACTCTTCATCCCGCTTACCTTCCCCCTTCCTCTTCCTTTCACTTTCTCACACGTAGATCGGCACCGGCGCAGCAGCATTCATGTCGATCCGCGTCCTGCTCGACCACGGCGTGCGCGAGGACCGCATTGTGTTCGTCACGTTCCTCGTCGCGCGTGGCGGGGGCGTTTCCGTGCTCCGGCGCGCATTCCCGGGGATCAAGATCGTGTGCGGGGCCGTGGACGACGAGATGCGCGAGGGGTGGCTCGAGGGGTACAAGGGTGAAGGCAACCCAGAGGGAAAGGGAAGGAGGTGCTGGATTATGCAGCCGGGGATGGGGCAGATTGGTGAGCTCTTTGTTTTTGAATTTTATGCTTGTGTTGGGGTATGGTGCTGATTTGTGCGTTTTGCTCATAGGGGATCGGTATTACTTGTGATTTTTGGGGGCTTTTTCTCACTGCCATGTTGGAGGTATAGTAAGTACATATGGCATGTACCCTGCGGATGCAATACCCATCATCGTCAAGTGACTATGCGCCTCTGTGGAGAGCTTTCCCTTCCTTTCGAACTTGCGTTTCGGAGAAACCAGAGCGGCCCGGCGGTTCGACATCTTCTCCCGTGACCCTGAAAGACGCGTCTTAAAAGTCGAGTCTCTGCAGCCCTTTACTCCAACTTCTCTCGCCGCAAGTGTACAATGCTTGTGCTCACTAATGTCCTAGCTCTTTTAGCCGTCGCCACGTCGGCGACGCCCCCGAGGGCCGTGGCTCCGACGTCGTTCGTGTTAGTCGGGGACAGCACGACAGCAAATGGGTACTCATTCTCGATGGTCCACTCCCATAGAACATCTAGCTGACCTAGTATGACTGCAGCACGGTGCCAAATAGCGGTGGCTGGGGCAACGGATTCTGCGGCTCGGCACTAACAGGCAACATCGCTTCCATCGCCCCAAATACCCCATGTATCAACACGGCCCATGACGGAGCGACCACAGGCACCTTCGTAGCTGATGGGTTCGTGCGCGGTCCTTCTCCCCGAATCGCCTTCGTTGCACTTCCATTCCGGGAGCTGATGTTCTCACCCGCTATGTATAATACAGGTTCTGGAACGTCTCCCTCGCTGCGATCCAGGGCGAGGTCGCGAAGGGCCGTCGTACCCTCGTCACGATCCAGTTCGGACACAACGACATGAAGATCGCGCCACCCGAATCGATGGGCGCGAATCTGACGGTGATGGTGCAGCAGATCCGGAAATTGGGCGGGGAGCCGGTGCTTGTGACTAGTTTGACAAGACGGACGTTCAATTCGAATGGGACTGTCGCAGACACTCTGGGACCGTGGGCAGATGGTGAGGGCATTTTCTTTGTTTTGCGTTGGGCTTTAGCTAACGCTACGCCTTCAGAGACAATCTTGATCTCCCAACAGCAGGGAACACATTTATTGGATTTACATGCGACATCGATAAAATACGTAAGAGCATTCGAAGTTGAGTGCTAAGACGTTCATTCACACACTACAGGTCGAGGCCATCGGGCCCGATGCTGCACACCGCCTCAACCGGCTCCCAGATGACGACACTCGTGCGTATTTGTGCGCTCAAAACCCAACTCGAAGTACTAATTATCAAATGCATATATAGATCTCAACGTTAATGGTACCACTGTCTTCGGGCGGTATGTATTCTTGGACTATGATGTTGCAGAAGCTTTCTAATTTTAACCTTTGGAAGCATGGTGGCCGATCTTATGTCGGCGAGTTTCCCGAACCAGCTTCCTATTATCCCAAACCCGCCTCTTACTTTCAATATCTCTCACGGAATCGCTTCGTTCTGAGTGGGGTGTTTCGGTATTGGGATATACTGTGACACGGGAATAAACAAATTGGCACGAAGATATAACTGTAGTTAAAATGCAGGAGCTCATAGGCTCCCCGTTCGATGCAACCATAGCTGTTCTGGAGACTAAATTTACCACAAATTGCTACATACACGGTTCTAGGAATAATCCGAACGGATTCAAGTCCTATCTTCACGCATTTTCAAAAATTTATTGTTCGTGAAGGTAAGTATTACAATCGTAAAAGTTTGCCGCCATTGTAAATAGTGTATTATCTCAATACCATGTATAATTGAACCACTGCTTGCTTGCACAAGTCTACTACTGTGCATAAAATTATTATGTACATAATGGCCTGAATCGCATGAAACTGAAGAAGCCTCCAGTATCTTTTCCTAGCATTGGCCATCTGCCCCCCCCCCCCCTCCTCTTCAACCTGTTTCGCTAAGCTTGATTCCGCAAATTCCACTGCCATCATCTGTGCAAAGCTATTGAGAAGTAATTACTCTTTATCCTGTGCCATATAGATCCGGGGAACGATGCTGAAGGTGATATCGGGCGCTCCTCCACGTCTGCAAAGCAGTGGCTATCCGTCACTGGTCATCGAAGCGCTGGCTTGCCCAGAGACACATGCACCCTGGCACCTCAAAGATTGCACGATTAGTGCCACAGACCACTTTTGAACGACATACATCGAACCACATACTGTGGCTTCTCATGTGACGTTCCAATACTTCGAGGGACTCCGAAGCTAATCCCGCAAACTGCCAATGTGCTGCATCAAATTGGGCCCCTTCACGGTATGAATCATCCATGCATAGCCTCAGGTAACGTAAATGTTAATATTGAGAAGAGAGAAGACAACTGAGGAATGACAGGTCTTTGCTTGCCATGGACAGAGACTCCAAATTACTGTCTCTCCCATTAGTGAAGTCTGGCAATAGTCTGCTCTCGTTGAAAGAATAACGAGCCTGTACAGAATGGAGTGCCAAGGTTTTGACGCTTAGATTACTTAAGATTTCCACTACCAATTTGAACAGGAAGTTCGCTATATTTACCAGGCAGACCGATTGCGTGGACAATGAACAGAAGGAAGAGTTGAGCGTCGCCTGCAGGACGTCCAGTTTCCGCCAGGGCATATCTTGCTCCATGCAGAAGGTGAATGCGGGGGGAGAGGGGCAAAGAGGGATAATTTCCGACAGGGCCATGATCAGGCATTTCCATCTGGACTGGTTTCTGAAGAGATCTCAGCAGGAACTCGAGGATACATCAAGCTTTCTCAATTAGAGAGCGACCGAGGGGACTGTTCTTGAGCAACTGGAGGAAAGAGGTCAAGCTCGTTGATAATGAGCTCGGCGACATCTAGAGGAACAGGAGACGATAGCATATTCCAGAGTTGAAGTCATGGCTATGTAAAGTATCCCAGATACTCAGCGGCCCCCGCCGCAATAGAAATAGCTCCAGTCCTGAAAGAAGTTTATCAGCTAGCCCTATAGCTTTAAGAGCTTGACAGGGCGTTGTGGAAGTTGCGGGCAGGTCGCCTCGTTCCGCACGAACGGGTTGTTATGTGGCGCAGGGTGGTGGGGCCTACTTTGCAGATGACGTGGACCACGATGCCGGGCGAGAGGGTAGCAAGGCTATCAGTGCTCTGAAGCGGGAAGGAAAGGAAAACTTCAGGATCGAACACGGGTGATAAGATCATGTACAGCAACACACCTTGCACCAACGCAAGCGCGCCATGTATGTCCCCTCGCATGAGCCACCAACCTCAAGGCAGCGAAGAACCAACGTATACCTCCGGCCCAGAGTTGGCAAACAGTACTTTATTATCTGTATACAGCATGAATCTCGATAAGCCTCCTCCTGTCCCTCACCCGTAAAAAAAAAAATGCAGTACCAATATTTGCAGCGGGGACGTGCGCAAACCTCCCCCTCAGGCTGATGCATATCTTGTCATGCATAAAATGCGTCTTCATGCGGCTGCCCATCGCTCACCTTCGGTTCCGCGGGGTCCGCCGCGATATCCGTCAAGCAGCTCGTGTACAGCTCGTACTCTTGTCGATCAGCACAGACGCATGGAGACTCAGATGTTTCGTAATCAGGCTGTGTTTATAAGGAAATGCAGCAGAAGGGAATTGAGATTAAGAGTACAAGCTAGATGAAGTCATATCGATAACGATAAGTCATGTTTCTTTCGACGCAACGTCGTCCGTTTCAAATCAGAGCAAATAGCAGCTTGACGCTACTGCATGTAAACAAACGCGTATCGCGTAAACCCTAACCCGAACACACACTCGCTCTACCCTGGCGTCCATATTAATGATTTGTCTCTCATGCAAAAATGTTTTCATTATTCTGCTATCGATATTCCCTGTACTTCCATAATATATAATGTATACAGTCTTGCTATAATCTACCCTGTGAATTGGTCTACTATTTGCTATAGAATGGATGTAAGAATCATGAGCTGTAAAAATGACCCAAATGTTAACATCCAGGGCTTGCGGTTTGCTCGGCAGGATACCAGAAAGAGATATTAATATGAGATTATTCTCCTAAAGGCCATTCTCATCTTCAGGCAAAAAGGTCCCAACCTGTTGATTTTCTGATGATCTGAAGATGGCGTTTTTGTGCATCTCTCCGACCTTAGTGTGGAGATCACCGCAAGTCTAAGGTCAAGCCCTAATGTCATTTTGGCATCCGAACAAAATGGCGATGTAGGAACCCTTCTACGGCGTAGGACCCCAAGCTCTGAGCTCCCCTGCTGTAGGCACCTCTAGCAATCCATCATGATCCACCACCGACTATCCTTGAGCCTGGCAATACGCGGGGATCATATCTATAAATGCAGCATTTGACGGATACTCACGTCAGTGATGCGTATTTGGAAGAAGGGCGAATGTCTGGACAATAGCATGAGTACGTGTGAACTGCTAACCAGTCGCTATACATCGCAAAATGTTGGAGGATTGCTGTTTTGATAAATGACTGTCATCAAGGCTCAACTTAGCAGTGACTATATTGACGTGACGGTGATAATCATCTCATGGAAACAAGCAGCTTGAATATAAGTGTCGAAATTTGAACTAATGCCCCTTCATGCAACTGTTCCAGTGACGAGCACCATGCACAAGCAACCATTAACGGAAATCGAGAGCTCTTCCACATCTTCGCCACCCATGGTTAAGCGCAGCCGGGGTCGGCAAAGTCAAAGCAATTTATGCATGTTGCTGGGCTGTTGCTTTTTTTGCATTATTATCTTCTCCTCTGTCATTTTTATACCACTAGGTTGGAGTTTGCACACCAGAGATTTCGATCTTCTTGGAGCAGACGTCCCATACAGTGGTCGATCAGTAAGTCATACTTCCACTACTTCCTCATTAAGATGCATAATACTACGACAAGGTTATTTTAGAAGCCGTGCTCTGTGCAGCGGATACAAGTTCAAGAACCATTACAATTGATTGGACCATCAAAGGCGAAACCAACTCGTTATGTTCTCCAGCGAACTTGCGTGCTTGTACAGACATTAATCTATTCTTCGATCCGTACGAATTTTCGTCGAAAAAAGATAGCTTATTTAGTGAACTTACTTTCTGCATATACTGGCTTTCTTACAAAAAACTGCTTCAGCTTGATATAGGGCAATACATCATGAATGGGGCCGTTCCTACAAATTCTAAACCGTCTATGCCCATATTCCGGTTTAATTCCACTGCCTTCGTTCTCAACGAAATTATGGCTATAAGCCCGAGGTTCCGTACAATATTGGTCATATTTTCGCCGCGCAACCACAAATCGAGTCTGCTGTATTATCCATTTGATAGGTTAGTTTTATTCTTACAAGTTTCTCTTATATGTAGTTATTTTCCATCCCACAGATACACCGCCGAAGCATCAATGTTTGCACAGGAAGATAATTCCAAGAAAAATGTGGGGGTTGTACTTGGAAGAGCGCGAGGAATAGCATCGTATGTTGCAATCACAATTCAATATATTTCGTCACAGCATCTCACCTCCGTACTCGTTTAAAAGAGGATTTGAAACCCATGCGGTCATTAGACCAGATCTCATTATCCCTCCTGGGATGCTCGATATCTCAATCATTCTCCAGCGGGGAAATTTTGTCAAGATCTATAGTGTCCTTTCAACAATAGTAATATGTGTGTTTTTACGTAATCTCCTTAAACTTTCGGACGGTACATGTTTACATTTATAAATTGCACACAGGGATCGTGACTATAATACTCGTATTGATCATGGCCAGCTCCGTTTTCTTTAGAGCAAGACAGAGTCGAGAAGTAATTATCATCCCTATAGCAACTTTATTCGCATTCACACAGCTGAGGCTTAACATGCCCGGCGCTCCAGATGGCTTCGGTATGTCTTGTGCATTGCGTACATTCCTAATATCTAATGAGATGCCGCTTCATCGATATAGGTGACCTTGTTGGTAAGACCACCTTCAATTCGGCAACATAAAGTTGCTTATGTTGAACGTGCCACTAGGGATAATCGGAATTCTTCCCTGCTTTACACTACTCTCCCTCTCGGTAACCCCGCCTTTTTTCTGATTGTATCTTATCTCATAGCAGCATTTTTATAGGCACTGTGTATGTTAATATTACTTTGTTTGCGGGAGCATGCTATACCCTTATCAAGGGCAGTTGCAAGCTAGCATCTGAATGAAAAAGAAATTGTCTGTCGGACATGTATGGAGATTTCGCGGTGGATTACCCAATGCGAGGCATTGCTTCATTTTCAGACGGGTTGGTACACACGCGCGAAGCTCGAATCAAATAATATCACCCAGCTAGGAAGGGTTTGCAGTCAATGATTGTTTAGAATTTGCTCAAGTAGAAGCGCGCCTCATTCGAGTTCAAGACCCATCTCGACTTTCATTTTCGCCGACCATTACGCTTCCAGAAGCCCCATCAGTATATTATCCTTCCAAGCACCGTTGTCCCACAGGGCTTTCCGTAACTTGCCTTCCTTCACGAAGCCTCTGTGGCCCTATTCAGCGACTAGGATTCACTATACCACTTGCATGCTGCGATGCAAAACGCAGGTGCGGCCATTATCTTCCCATACTCCCAAAGAAACGCGATGCAGCACCACGCATATATGGTGTTACATCTGTACAATATATGCTGTCGATCCCATTATCTTCCTCTCTCGTCTCTCGTCTATCTTAGTTATTAATATTAAGCTTAGGCTAAACCCTCACTAAGTCATAATGTGTAGATGCTATTGAGGATAGCAGGGCTCTATAAATGGATTCAAAAGGGCAAACATTCTGTGCGATAAAACGACAGCTGTTTATCCGGATCTGTGGAGATTTTGATTATGCTGAAGGCAATGCCAGGGCACTCATACACATCTGCAAAGCGGCGGTGGATACCTCTCAAGACCGCCTCTAAGTCTCCTTCCTGCTCTATCTGCTGAATTAACCGCACGTCGTGCAAAGACAGCAACTCGTGTCTACATATAGCCAGGTCAATCTTTTACCATCGAAGATGGAATTTCTAAAGCATGCTTGGGTGTTACTGAGGGAGATGCCGCTAACACTGAGCGAGAAGAAATTGTCAGCGGTATAGATCGCAACAATTGAGAAATTTCGGGAACCTGCGTAGATGTAGCTTCGATATGTAGGTTGTGAGGTTTCCTCCATGCAGAAGACGAAGTTGCCAGGCATTGAGGCCAATATGTAGGACATTAGCATCAGAGACAACCCGAGGCGTATACGAAAGCACATACAGCTGCTTTTCATGTGACATTCCGCAACTTCGAGGGACTCAGAAGCAAAATGGATAAATTGTCAATGCAGTCCTTCCAACGTCCTCGGGTGATTTTGATATGAATTGTTCACATATAGAGCCAGAAGGCGTAGACGGTGAAATTTTGGGATCTGGAGAAGGCCTCTGAGGAACGACATATCGTGCCCGGACACAGTGAGCGATTGCAGGTTACTGTCTCTCCCCTTGACAACGTCCGATGCTGACCTGTCTTGGTTGACAGAATAGTGAACATAGACGGAGTGGAGCATCAAAGTCTTCATACTGGGGTTGCGGATGATCTCCATAGCAGATTGAATGAGAGATACGAGATATTTTGCAGCAAATAGATTGTATGGAAGGTAAGTAGGAGTGGAGTCTAGCCTGCAGGGCACCAAAATTTTTCTGAGAAGTATTTTGTTCCGTGAGGGATAAGATAGAGAGAGTGTGATATCTCCCTGATCTCTCATCAAGTATTTCCAGCTGGAGCAGTTTTCGAAGAGGTAACAAGCGAGAAGTCCAACAAGATATATCTGAATAGATTCTGCTGACAGCAGGGGAGATATTCGCGGAGGCCAGAGCAAACGATCTGAGAGCGAGAACGCCATCTAAGGACAGGGGTGTCTTGTGGCCGAGCCCGTCGCTGATGAGCTCAGCGACGTCCACAGGAGGGGGTGCCGACAGCATATTCTGGAGCAGCATAATCAGCAGTAGCTCGAGTCAGCATCATGGAAGAGAACATTCGGCGATGAAGCAAATTTGAGCGAGCTGCCACTGGAAGAAAAGGTGATAGGAATGCGATGTCGTGCAAAGTTGCACACCAACGGAAACCAAAGATTCACAGGAACAAGTGACCCGATACCTTCAGCGAAGGCTCAACTATGTGGAATCCAAAGGCAAAGAATCATGATTGACGTACGATCACACGTGGTCGCGCCGCGTCGCCCGAAGAGGCAATGAGTCAATTTCACTCCAGACGCGCCTGAGGTCGAGTCAGTATTACTTCCATGTCTATGAGCGCTCCCCGCTCGCCAACGTACAAGTACCCTGTTCAACCCCGTCCACTCCTTCACCATTCTCTTCTTCGCCCCCATCCTCGCTCAGGGCATCCGGCCCTGCCCCTTCCCCTGCTCCCAGGCCCGGCGTTTTCTTACCCTGTACTCCACTAAGCACCGACCACGCTCACCAAATCTCAATCCAGCCCGCACTAGGCATCTCTCCACCGCCCCAGATACCATGCCGCACACATTTTCTGCCCCCGACTCCGCGCTCGTTGCAGAACTCTACGCGCTGTCGGAGCGCTCTCGGAAGCTCGTGCGCTCCTCGACGTACAAGGCCCCTGCCGACCCCGAAGTGACGGTGACGAGCTGGAAGATGGATGAATTCAAGTACTACGAAGTGCCTTCTCCGTTTCCCACGCTGGCGCGGGGGCTGTTTACCGTTGAACTTCCCCCGGAAGAGGGAAGCGAGAAGAGGTATAGGATCGTGGCGAGGGGGTATGATAAATTCTTTAACATCGGGGAGGTGCCATGGACTACCGTGCGTTTCTTTCTCCCTCTCCCCGTCTACTTGCCTCTCACCCTTTCCTCCCCGTCACCTAACAGTGGTCCGCCATCTCCACGCACACCCGCGCGCCGTACACCCTCTCTCTCAAGTCCAACGGCTGCATCATCTTTATCTCCGCGCTCACCCCCGACAAGCTCCTCATCACCTCCAAGCACTCGCTCGGCCCGGGGCTCGACGCCCTTGGACCAGATTCGACGAAGAAGCCCACGCATGCCCAGGCGGGGGAGCGCTGGCTGCGGAAGTATCTGCAGGAGAAGAGAAGGACGGAGGCGCAGATGGCGAGGAAGCTGTGGGAAGAGAACTTGACTGCTATTGCGGAGGTGGGTGCAATGTTTTTTTTTTTGGCTCTTTACTTTACTTCGCGTAGATGACTTGTGTGAACGACACGTCCTGTGGAGCGCAAGAGATGTGTCTATTCCGTCTATGCAGCTTCGTACTTTCGCAAATTATTTCGGCTCTTCAACCGTCTTACTTTGTTCTCATGGACCTCGCGTCTCTCGCAGTCCTATTTCTTCGTCGCAATATAACCTCCTCACACACAGTTATGCGACGACTCCTTCGAAGAACACGTCCTCCCCTATCCGCCCTCTAAAACCGGTCTGCACCTGCACGGGCTTAACACGAGCACCAAGACCTTCCACACCCTCCCTGCCGCCTCCGTCGACGCCTTCGCAGAGGAATGGGGCTTCATCCCCACACGCACCATCACCTTCTCCACGTCCATGGAAGTGCAGGAGTTCACAGACACCATTGGGAAGCAGGGGCATTGGGACGGCGAAGCGGTGGAGGGATTTGTAGTGCGCACGCATGTGGGCGAGCCGGTGAAGGAGGCGTCGGACAAGGGGAAGAGCCCATACGATGTGGGGTGCACGTTCTTCTTCAAGATTAAATTTGATGAGCCGTATATGATGTATCGCGATTGGAGGGAAATCACGAAGGTGCTGCTGTCCGGGTATGCGAAGGCGAGGAAGGTCCCGGGGCTGGATACGCTGCCCAAGAACAAGGTACCCCCTTCTCCTGGCTTCCTTCACGTTTCTTCTCGTATTCTGACCCTACCTTCGTCGTGCAGATGAAACGCCCCGAAACCAAACTCTACGCGCGCTGGGTCTCCGCCGAAATTGCGCGCGACCCAGCGGCGTTCGAGGGCTTCGCGCAGGGGCACGGCATTATTGGGGCACGGGAGCGCTACCTCGCGTGGGTGCAGACGCAAGGGGAAAAGACGGTGGACCAGCTTTTGAAGGAGAAAGAGCTGCCAGGGCTGGTGGAGATGTCGGCGAAGGGGAAGTGGAAAGGGAACGGGAAGGAGGAGGAGGAGGAAGGAGGGGAGAAGTGGGATAAGACGATCATTGTGCCTGTTGGTGTACCGGGGTGTGGTAAGTGCTTGGTTTTACTACACGAGATTTTATTCGACGTGAAGCTAATCTGGTTGTTTTGGTTTGATGAATAGGCAAAACGGCTGTCTCCCTCGCGTTGGCTCGCCTCTTCGGATTTGCACACACGCAGAGCGACGATATCCAGACGCAGAAAAAGGCCGGGCAGGTGTTCGTAAAGAACGTGATGAACCTACTGGAGAAGAACGATGTGGTTATTGCTGATAAGTTCGTCGCACCTGCTGTATTCTTCGCTTTCATTTTCTTACATGCCTGTTATTTCTGCAGGAACAACCACCTCAAACAACACCGGCAAGCCCTGCGTATCGCCACTACCACCCCCAAGCGGTCCCGAGCCCGTCCCAAATCGCACCCCCCGCGCACCCGGCTCCTCGCGCTTAACT
This sequence comes from Nidula niveotomentosa, assembly GCA_036937135.1. Classification (NCBI taxonomy): domain Eukaryota; kingdom Fungi; phylum Basidiomycota; class Agaricomycetes; order Agaricales; family Nidulariaceae; genus Nidula; species Nidula niveotomentosa. The sequence continues at coordinate 60,949 of JASFDE010000010.1, forward strand.
GGGACCTCCCCCTCGCAGGCACTGCGCATGATATCTGCGCCACGCGCATCCTCGGGCGCGGCGCGAATCACCAGACGCTCCCTGCAGACACGCGAGGTAGGAAGCACGAGGACGTACTGTGGATGTTCCTCAACACGCGTGAGGCACTCGCGGAGGCGGAGGTGGATGCGGTTGTGGAGATGAAGTTAGATGAGGGGCTCGGAGAGGCCGTGAGGCGGGCAGTGGAGGGGGTGGTGGGTGTGCTGGGGGTGCCGAGGCCGAGTGAGGAGAGGATTGGGGAGGTGGTGAGGGAGGTGGAGGCGTATAAGGTTGAAGAGGAGAGGAGGCGGAAGCAAAATGAGGAAGGGGGTATTAGTGCACAGGAGGAAGGGGGAAAGAAGCCCCGCTCTCCACGGTACTTCGCCCTCCTGCCTGAAGTCGATCTCATCCCTCTCCTGGATACGCTCCTCGCGGAACCCAACATGCCACCGGAGATCCGCTCCTTCTGGGACGCGTTGAAGCAAGCCAAACGCGTCGCTCCCCAGCCGCACGTCACCATCGTGCACTCGCGCGCTAAGGACGAGGAGCACGCCGTCTGGTCCGCGTGCGAGGCGTTCCTCGCGCCCCGAGAGCAGCCCACGCTGGAAGCTTCCCTGGGCTATGTGCTATGCGACGGGCGGGTGATGGCGCTCACGGTCGAAGGCCTGCGGGTGCCGGACGGAGAGACAGAGGTGGCTAAGGAGGCAGGGAGGAGGTTCCTTGCGGCAATGCCCGGGGAGGTGGTGGAGAGATTGCATGTTACGGTGGGGACGCGGGATAGGGAAATCAAGCCCGTTGAGGCGAAGGCGTTGGTGCAGGCGCGGAGGCACGGGAAGGAAGTGCCGAGGGTGGATTTACCGCCTGGGGTGACTGTCAGGGGGAGGGTCAAGGGGATGATGGGGTGAGTCCTGATAGTGTGTCGGGGAGGGAGAGAAGTCCGGTTTTCGTGTACTTTCGTCGTGTTGCCAAATTGCATACTATTCATAATGTAGCATTATTATTATCCTCCATGGACACACATCCCATCCGGTATTTATAACACCCCAATAGCATGTATTTGTACTTATATTATCACCACTCCATAAATGTTGATGGCTCAAATTGCTTGTAACGGCCGAAGGCTGAGCGGTACTAAGTCGTGAAGTTAGATTTGCTCCTGACTCCAAAGCTCATGAATGTGAAGCGGTATGGGCCATAGATCATAATCTTATAATAATTATACACAGGTATTGCAGATACCTACACGAAACTTAGGCCAATAACATTGTTACAAGAGTTCACTTGCTCGAAGTCGTCGATGAAGAAAATTAACAGATAAACATGATATTGGTATCCTGTGAAATAGGTTAGCCATGTCAATATCAAGGGAAGACAAAGGAAAAAGTACCATCGGGTGCGAGCTCGAGAGCTGGAAGAAAGAAAAGAAAAGAGATTAAATTGGATCCTTTCATATGTAAGAAATAATGCGGGCAACGCACCTGGGGCTTCTGGCTATACTTCGCTTTCAGGATATCTCGGATGTTGTTCAGTAGCTGCTGGTAGCTTTGCTGCGAGTTAGTTTGCAGAGCAGAAACGAAGGCCTATACAACTGACGGTGAGGATTTGCACGCAATCAATGAAAAACAGGGAAAACGCACGAAGCTCATTGCACCAGTGGCAGTCCCAGCCTCTTGGGCATCCGCACTCGTCTGCGAGTCTTTGCATCCACTCCAGGAGATCTACACGAGCGAAGTCCATCGCATCAGTGGCTTTGCGGAGAAAAAAGTAACAGGATGAAGACTTGGTACGCACAACATCAGCTGGGCTCGTCCTCGTCGCCTTTGTGATTTTGTCTGCCTTGGTCGTGTTCCCAGTCGCGGTCTTCACGATGCCCATGGCGGACTTGAACATGCCACCCATGTCTCCGCGCGCGTATGAGGTGACGGCGGAGAGGAGGCCCTGCCCGGCTTCGGCGGCCAAGTTGGGCTCCTTGACCTTGCCTTCGGTGGAGTACTGTGCGATAGGAATAAAAAGGAAAGATTAAGAATGGAGCAAAGAGTGGAAAAGAAAGGAGCGCACGATATATGGGAGATCCATGGCGGATCCGGAGTGGCAAGAGTCGAAGATAGCGGTGAGACGGCATCCAGCGGGGAGGGGCTTTACCATGATGTCGTGCATCATCTAGAATGAATTCCTCAACCTATGGTATATTTTATTAGGGAACTGAAGAAGTACTCACGTCGTCGACGATGTGGCCCTTTGCTTCAAAATCCATCTTGGAAGGAAGTTTTAGCAAAAAAGTATAGCAGCTTGGATGATCAGACTTACAGGGTAGATCACTGGAAAAAGATATCGGATGTCATTTAGTCTTTTCATGAGTTTCGAGACGACAAACCTTCATCATAGCCATCAGCTTCATCTCCGTCGAGATCCTTCGTCTGCCCTCCATGACCAGAATCTGACATTTATTGTCACCCAATGATAAGAAATTACAGGAAGACGGTGTACTCACAATGGAAGAACAGCGAATCATTAGGCTGGGCACCGCGGACGAGCCAGTTCATAGCTTGGAGCTGCAATAGATTTAGTACGAAATCTGTGCCTTAAAAAGGATCTGCACGCACGATGTTTTCACGCGTAGGCATCATCCGCGGATTCGTGGAGTCGTCTGTGAGCATAACGATGTCGTCCTTTTTGTATCCGAATTTCGCTGGAAACAAAGGGTGAATATGAAACCTTAAAATGTTAGCAGGAATAGTGCCTCACAGCATAGGAAACGCTGGATATTGTTCGCGTCGTTGATGCATCCCCTCAGTTCACTAGACTGGCCAAAGTAGTTGATCCCGATCTAAATACCGTGTAATGATTAATCCGTGATGGACGTATGGTGAGATGAAAAGACGTACGCAAAGCGCCTTCTTCTTCCCAGTACACTGCGAATACTGGAAGAACGGCTGGGCATCCTTATGGTTCGCGCCTTCAAAGTGCGGACCGTAGTTCTGCACTTGGGTTGGTGGCCTGGGTGGTGGGCCCTCTGTCACACGACACTCAGCAATGGAACAGAACAGATGCAAAAATAACAACATACGAGGAGGATGATACTGGTTGCCCTGTCTGCTCATTTGATCGCGTGTTAGCGCCTTCTATGGAGCCAAAATCACTCAATAAACTCACGGAGCACCCTGTCCTGGATAGCCGCTATGCTGCGGAGCTTGCTGGTGGTACTGCTGACCTGGGTATCCACTGCCACCGCTGCGATGGGGAGGGGGGGGGCCAGAAGGCGGTGTATAGCTTATAAAAGTCAGCGGAGAGCCGGAGAATGGAGGGGAAGAAGTTTACCTTGATGGAGGGGCACCGTGAGGAGGCCCGTAGCTGACGGAAACAGAAATTTATAAGGTAAGTGAGAAGATTTCTTTGCATAAGGGAATTACCTAGAAGGGGGAGGGCCAGGAGGAGGTCCATACCTGTGAGATCGTCAATGAGCATTCAACAACCATAGGGAACGGGAGATTATCGGCGCACCCTCCATGATGAGGAGGTCCAGGTGGCGGACCATAGCTGCTGGGAGGGGGTCCAGGAGGAGGTCCGTAGGAAGGTGCGTAGCCGGGGTTGTACCCTGCATGGGGAGGTGCGGCCCGTGGTTGAGGGAATCCAGGAGTATCTCCACCCCTAGCAAATGATCAGATAGCATTCTTAAACCACGGTTGCATGCCATCTTACGGAGTAGGGAATCCAGGTGCACTGGGGAAACTGTGAAGCAGATGTGGCGTTAGTAGTTATCAGCTTCGAGCTTCACGGGCAGAACGCACGATGGAGGGGTAGATCCGTAGTTGTTTGACTGCTGATGGTTGTTCCACATGTTCAGAGTTCACTGGGTATTGCAAGAAGAAATAGTTTGAGAGGAAAGAGAGTGCACGGTAGCGAAATGAGTTTATGTAGGTGCGCAGGTGAGATGATCAAGGCTAGTCAGACTCTGACAATGTAATGTTGTACCGCTATCGGGAACCGCCGCACAGCCACTGCCACTCGTGGGCGACTCGATCAACGTTGACGTTGATTACTGTCGACAATTAACCGCTCGCCAACTGCAGCACCTCTTCACGTTCTCGGGAAATCCTGTACCACGCAAGTCAAATCTGGCCCTAACACGTCTATCTATGGGAACCATAGCTCGTGTGCAGTTTCTTTCAGGAATGACATGGAAGGGCTAGACTTGGAGCTTGAAGCTTAAAACTTGGCCGGGACCGTTTGACTCTCAACACTCTCGGCTTTCTTTCTCTCGCCAAATATCCTCTATGCTCATAACCTGATGACATGCTCCTGTTCCGGTTAACGAGGAGTTCTAAAAAATTGAAGCAACCCCTAGCAAACTACCTTAAAGATGATTGGTTCTAATGTTATCGTCAATCAGGTCGCGCCTCCTCGAGGATTGTACGCTCGGATATTCCTAGGATCATCCATATTGATTCTTCTTGCTGTTGATCGAGGGGCCGCGACTAAATTGGGCTTCCACCTGGAATAAACGCTGTCTCAATTCTCTTCTCGATGCCACATCCATGATCCAACGTCCAATCCAGTAATAAACTATGTTTAGACATCCCAGCAACAAAAGCGGTTAGTCATTCACTCGCAAGATAATCTCATCGGTCACTCCTTGCTGGAATGTCGTAAGATATATCACTTGTTTGCGACATGGTCCGCTCAAAACCCCATCAACGGCTTCCCGCTGCTTCTCATCGCGCCTCGCATCTCGGGCCGCTGCGAGACGATCTTATGCTCCACGGGCCTTTTTACCCCATTCAAGCCATTCAAACAACGGTTTATCCTGGACATTCTGCCCACATGACGAAAAAAAAGTTTGGCCATGATAGTGGAGGGTCAAGCTATAAGTACCCCAGCCATGTCGTCGATAATTTCGTCCTCTGTTTATTCTTGACCTTAACAACCTACGATAACTATGGCTGGAGGTGACTTAGGCGCTCCTTTGACGACTTCTCGTCGAAAGAATCTTGCGGGAGCATCTGGATGGGTCAGTATCTTCTGCATAGCTCTACGCAATGTTCAACTAAAGATCCTGACCATCTCACAGGCAGGTCTAGTGCATAACCGCAGGATTTTCGCCATCGCCGTATTTGCATCACTCGGAGGCTTGTGCGTATATGTTTCTCTGTAATCTCTGTTCGCCACGTCTAACCAGCTTCGGATTTATCCAGGCTCTATGGTTCGCACTTTTTTTTATCACTATCTCTTGGCAGTCCCTCTAACACGTGGTCATTTCTAGGCTACAACCAGGTATGTGCAGGTACACCCTCGTATTTCCACTTCCACCACCTTACCAGCGCTTATTGAATGTAGGGTGTATTCTCGGGAGTACTCACGTAAGTATTTTCTGCAACATTTCGCTTAACGCTGCTCAGCGCAAGCGATGACAGGATGACATCCTTCGATAATCGTATGGGGAAAGCTGTCTCCGACCCCGGAACCAAGGGCTGGCTTGTCTCTATCCTCGAACTTGGAGCATGGTTTGGTGTCCTTCTGACTGGTAGGCTTGTCTACAGTGCCCTTTGTGAAATGATTCAAATTTCGATTAGGTTACTTCGCCGACAAGCTTTCTCGAAAGTATACTATCCTCCTCGGTGCGCAAATTTCCATTGTATTTACTTCCTAGGTAATTTTGGCGTTATTCGATGCAGCTGTCGTCATCTTCTGCATCGGTGTAATAGTTCAGACAGCAGCTTTCGGACCTGGGTCTATCTATGGAGGTTTGCTTCGTTCATGTTGTCGTCGTCATTTCGAGCCTTATTCACTCCTTGTGCAGGCCGATTCGTCACTGGTCTCGGCGTTGGCTCCCTCAGTATGGCCGTGCCCTTGTACAATGCCGAAATCGCTCCTCCAGAGGTCCGTGGCAGTCTTGTGGCACTCCAGCAGCTGGCTATCACCTTCGGCATCATGGTCTCTTTCTGGATCGACTACGGTGCGCTGCTTCTCGAATTTCCAGTGAAGCGGAACAATTTCTTACGCGTTTCTATGAACTACAGGCACTAATTACATTGGCGGTACCGGTGAGGGTCAACACGAAGCGGCATGGCGTATCCCCCTTGCGCTGCAGCTTGTTCCGGCTCTCATCCTGGGTATCGGTATCTTGTTCATGCCGTTCTCCCCTAGGTACGTATTAGGCACTTTGCATGCCTGTTTGGCAAAATATACGTATACGTTACCGGACTTACCATTTATTATTTCCAGATGGCTTGTTAATCAAGGGCGCGATGACGAGGCGCTAGCTGTACTCAGCAAAGCTCGGGGATCTTCCCCTGATTCCGATCTCGTTCAAATCGAGTTCCTGTAAGTGAAAACCCATCTTCCTAATCCTGCGTTGTATCTAAATTCGAACAACTCCCTAGTGAAATTCGTGCTCAGTACCTGTTTGAGAAGGAGACCTCTGAGATCAACTTCCCGCAGTGGCAGGATGGATCTTTCTCTTCGAATTTCAAGCTCGGAGTGTACAGTTACTTGAGCTTGCTTACCAATAAGAGTGCGTTTTGTTCCTTCTACGGTTCATGGTACCTGGATCTTATTGTTCTGTTTTAAGGTCTCCTCTTCCGCGTGGCTGTTGGATCTTTGTGAGTTTACTGTTGCAGTGCCATGTCGTCTACTTACATTTGATAATACTCAGGACGATGTTCTTTCAGCAATGGAGTAAGTCATAGCATTCTTGTTTTCGTGGTGCGGATATTCATGTCAACATACTCTGCCTTCAGCCGGTATCAATGCCATTTTGTATTATGCCCCGAGCATCTTCACAGATCTGGGCCTAACTGGAAATACGACCTCACTGCTCGCAACTGGTGTCGTGGGCATTGTGTAAGTAGCTAGCCAGAGCTCTACGAACGGCAGATACTGATCCCTTACTTTCAGTTTGTTCCTGGCTACTATCCCCGCAGTTCTTTGGGTAGACAAAATCGGTCGTAAACCTGTGATGATTTCCGGGGCTTTCATCATGGCTGCGTGCGTTTCCTTATTATTCTTTTTGTTCCCTTACTCATTGGTGGTTCCTTCACAAGTTGTCATTTCATTATGGCTATTCTAACTGGGCTTTTCCACAACTCATGGGACAGGTAAGAAGTATTGCGTCTGCTTTATCTTGACGCTCACTGACAGTTTATGTATTAGGCATACAGGTTCGTACTTGTCTTCTGTCGAGACCTCGGTGATTTATGTTCATTCGTGATAGCTGCCGGTTGGGTTGCCTGTGCCTTTGTCTGGATTTTTGCGATGGGTAAAATAAACTCATTATTAGATAAAACATTACTCATATCATTTTCGTTCAGCTTTTGGCTACAGTTGGGGTATGTTATTTCAAAAATATATCTCAGATCGCATCTCATGAGCTTTTAGGCCCATGCGCTTGGATTCTTGTTGCGGAGGTAATGCATTATTTCACACCGGAAATATTTATTTTCAATGACTCTTCACTTAGATTTGGCCACTCAGTGTTCGTGGAAAGGGGCTGTCCATTGCAGCATCTTCGAACTGGGTAGGTTTTTTTTTCCCCCTGTCATTGTGGTTGCTGAGCTCTACTTGGTAGATGAACAACTTTATTGGTGAGTCGCCATTCATGAACAAAAACTCGAGGCACTGAAGACGGGTTTGGGGCTCTAGTCGGTCAGGTTACACCCACGATGTTAACACATCTCGGTTTCGGGACATTCATATTTTTCGGGGTAAGAAGATTCCCTTCCTTTAATGGTTCACTGTGCTTATTTCATGCTAAGACCTTTTCCCTCATGGGAGGGTTGTTCATCTGGTTCTTCGTGAGTTGCTTATACCTTTCGTTTTATTTCACGATGTGCTGACGCAATCATCGCAGACTCCTGAAACCAAGGGTATGCATAGTGGCCTATCACTTTATGTTAAAGTACTCAACGCTTCCTTGTAGGTCTCACACTTGAAGAGATGGATGAAGTCTTCGGAGACGCCGCGGGTCTCGCTGTGGCGGACCAGGAGCGCCAGACTGCCATTCACCGTCGTCTCGGGCTCCTCGATGACAGCGATACTATCAACGAGAAGGATGTCAAACGCCAAAATGACGTAGAATCCCAGGAAGAACACGAGACGAAGCATGAATGAGCGCCGGTCTGTTGTTATAATGAAGTCGGCCAGCTATTACGCTGAGCTACTTTTTTTTATGAGTGTAATACTAACGTGTGCACATCGTCTACGACCATGTATTATATACGAGTTCGGATTCAGTGTGATGATTACAATAACCAGGGCGGGTGCAGTGGGTGCAGTAAGATGATTAAAGTTATCAATGTTCTTGCCAGTGCTGAACCTCGATGTGGCGAGGAGTGGGCTGGACAATGCCTGGGACACGCCTCGGCGCACGCGTCAAGCGTAAGTTGAGGGCATCGGAAATCTGCGGAAGTAATTACATGTCACAGCGTGACCCCGACAGTTTCCGTGACATCTTCGTGACGAGTTCTCCTTTCCCTCCGCGATATTACTTTCGACGATGTTCAAAACCGCTGTTCGTGCTGCTCGCCCAGCGGCCCTTGTGGCACGCTCGTCTTCGAAGCCCTCCTCCTCCTTCCTGCGCGCTTTCTCCACCACCATGCGCGTCTCTTCCGCTGGACACGGCCCCCCACCCCCTCAGCTCTACGGACCCGGAGGAAAGCCCGGTCAGGTTCCCACTGATATCGAGCAGGCCACCGGTTTGGAGCGTCTGCAGCTTCTCGGAGAGCTGGAGGGGATCGAGGTTTTCGACGAGAGCCCTCTCGATGCTAGCCGTCTTGGCACCACTGCTGACCCTATTTTGGTCCCCTCATATGTACGTGTTTCTCCTATGTTTGATCTTGAATCACGCGTCAATACTCAGTGGAAAATTCCTGCAATATCCTACAATGCATCAAATCGTTTTCATCTGGCTGACGATGTATACCTTCTCATAGGACGTTGAGCGTACTGTCGGCTGCACTGGTTTCCCTGCCGACTCGCATGATGTCCTCTGGTTTAACGTGAAGAAGGACAAGCGCGGACGCTGCACTGAGTGCGGTTCCGGTAAGACGCTGTCTTAAGCTATCACAAGCGCCCTCTGATACTCATTTTTTTTATCCTTTAGTGTACTCCCTCGACTACCACGGTGAGGAACACGCCGAGCACCACCATTAGAATTCTGCAGGTGGTAGAGCAAATGCTTTGGGATGGATGCTCGGGATAATTTAAGTCCACCATATCAGACATGCCGCATGTAGAAGCTTATCTCGAATGTACAAAATCGAGCCCTTTTCTTTTACTCTGATATTGAACTATCCTCGCGTCTCGCCCTGCTACAACCGCTCGTTCACCTAGATTTTCTTCAGACCACATTGTTTTGTCCCCTGCCTGTGGCTCATGCGACCCGCTAGAGGCTACTTCGCACTTTTGAAACGCGAAAATTGCTTTCAAACCAAACTACTCAGATGATTTTTGCCATTGTCTAGATGGCACATTGAGGCTCGAGCGAAGACGAAGCAATCTGAGAGTCCTAGGTTGTGTCACTAGCTCAGTGTCGTACTGAGGAAGTCGGGAGCAGCATTCTGAATTCTATAGGTGAGCAGAGCTCTTAGAAGCAAATCACTGACTGGCTCAACCAGGTGGTATGAAGACGATATGTCATTCTTAGATGCTGGATCCACTGGCAGCTGCGTCGAGCGGGTGTGGGCGCTGCTAGCATCAAGCCTTCAAACGAGACTGCTATCTCTAGGCCTCTAAAGTTGAAATTGGTTCCATTCTCGACTCAATTGCAGTCTTGAGCGCTGGATCTTGGATTCTACAGGGGACGATATTGATGGTCTGCATGACTAGTTTGCCAACATCTATTCAGTAGGCATGCCACCATTGAACACACTGGCCGATTGATCGTTTGCCATGTTGTTCTTGTTTTGAACTGGATATGATGTCCGCAGCAAGATCAAGAATTGGATGGTTGCTGTGAACGGTGGCCCATAGACACAGCTGGAAGATCGAAAACTGGCCATATATCCCTGGCAAGCCCTGGCAGCGTTTGGCAAGAAGGCGTGGGCATTCTTGATCGTTTTTTATTATCTTACCGACCTGCTGGTTGCATGATGCTGGCATAAAAGTACGTCCATTTATTCTTTGTTTCCGGCTCTCCTTATTCACTGTATGTCTTCGCAGAACTTCGGACGCATCCAGCTCCGATTCTACCCTCTTTGCAGGTCTACAGCGCTGGAAGTGGGCTTCGCGTTCGTTTCCGCGTCAGCAAAATTGACATCCTCATAAGACGCAGATAACGGAGCTAGGTAAGGGTCAGTCAAACTTCTGTTAACCCGAGGCACGAAGGCTCAAATACGCTTCTCAACGCGTGCTTCTGCCTCTCTGCCCCTGCAGGAGAAAGATCATTCCGTAGTCAAGAAGATTATATCGTACGAACATGTGCGTCAACCTGGCATGAAGTCTGAACCAAAAGCCAGGTCCTGTCGTTGCCTTCGCCAGGCCTGATCAGGGTCTCATTGATATCGAAGGAAGCTTCAACTGACTCCTCACTCGTGCGCGTACCAGTTAATCAACGCCCATGGCAACACAACTCGGAGGAGCAATAAATTCTCTCTAGATCGAGGAGATAACTAACCCAACATATAATTCTCTTGTATTTGGAAGTGATTCTGGCTTATGTTTCTTGATGTCTGATGCCAAGTTTAGGAATAACTAGAGCAACCGGATTGTCCACTGACGGACCTTGTCAAAACATACTATCCAATTGAACAACAACGCAATTTGCTCTTGTTCTGGGATGTACATACTTGTTGGAACCAAAAGCCGTAAAAATAGTACGGAATCTTTGTTCTGGTATGAAAAGTATATCTTACTTGACATTTACACTCTTCTAACAGGATCTGTTGGTTTCGAGCAGAATTTATTGGCATGATGGAGCGGGATGCATCACACCCTGAGGAATAACGCTCGACCATATGTACCGATCAGACTTGAGCTTGAGTACCGGGTTGCTACAGGCGTTCCAATGTGCCTTTACACCTTGTGGGAAGTGTACCTGATGATAATCGGTCGTCCTATAATTAACGTTAGCACAAGCTGCCAGCGTTATGATATCATACCATTACGTTGAGGCTGTCAAGGCGTAAAAATATAATATGAAGATCCTCCTGAACTATACCTGTATACGTGTTCCTTGTTCAACATTGTCCAAGTACTTGCCAAGTACCAAGCTTGCTGAGTATCTTATGAGGGTGAGCGGATTTTGATACTACGATCCCTGTCGTTGAAAGCTCCTGATTTTACTCCTTTTCCGGTAAGTGACGTTCTGTGCAGAACTTCCACACCTCCTCTGGTCCTTGTGAACGGCACTCGAATCTTTATGGTTGCTCTCCGCTTACACACGCGTGGAATATTTCATGCTTAACCCCCTCGGTGGTTTTCAATATTGAGGAAGATCGTTGGCAAGCAACTCGCGGCAATTTATCGGATAACAACGGCCCGTGGGCGTTGCTATAATAACCTCATCCACAATGAAGAAACCTCATTCATTTTTCCCTCCTCTCTGGTTCAGTGAACGTTTGCTTGTGTCGTTGACGGCCACTTTCTTGTTGTCTCCTTCACTTCCTTTCCGACCAGGCGTCTCTCTTTCCGTTCTCTCTTCATTTCAAGGCTCGACAGCTACCACTTTCTTTTAAAATTTATCAAGCATCCTCGACTTAGCGTAAGATGTTCGCAAAGACAAACTTAGGGTATATTACTCTTTCCATTTTGGCTGCCAGTCAGCAGGTTCTCGGTCGTGAAAGATGGCTCGAAAGGGATAACAGGGCTGTCTTCTTGTATCCTCGCCGATTTGGTCAAGAGCAGCCTGCCGTACTCCAAAAGCTGCAGCAAGCCTGCCCTGGTCAAGTCTGTGGCAACCTTGCTGGTCAAGCTGTGACACCTCTACTGGCTGCCCAGCCGGAATGCTCTCAGCAAGATCTGGCGGATGCTATTATCGGTGAGTAAATACTTTTTTCTTCGCGAAATGCCATTCTAATGTATGTAAATAATAGATGCCAGCAAGCAGTTCGACGCTGCAACGCAAGCTAATATGATTGCTATTGCTATTGAATACCGTCAAGCTGAAAAGAACACACCCCCTGTACGTAATTGTTGCTACCTTCGTTGCCTATCAATCATGTTCATAAATCACTCTTCAGGATTTCACGACCAACCCCCCTAGCCTGCGCAACTCCGTGTTCTGTCAGACAGCACCGAAGAATGCTCAGCTCAATGGACTCGTACAGGCCCAGGACCCAGCTAACGACCCCAATCTGTTCTTCGACCCCGCCACTAAAGCAACAGTAAAGAAGGGCACGCAGGCCAATACTTCGCCTTTCGGCGGTGCTGCTGCAGTGTGAGTAATATTCTTGCAGATCATGGGATATTCGCTGATAATGTCTATATATAGTGTGTCTTCTGCTGCCGCTACCTCTACTGCTGCTGCTGCCACCTCTGCTGCCGCAGAAACCGCGGTCGCAACGGCTATTGGATCTGCCATACTTATTGAAGACCCAACTGCAACTCAGACGTGTGCAGTATGTCTTCTTTCTTTTATTATTCTGGAGCAATTAAATGACCATTCTCCCAGACTGCCGTCACCGTGACCGTAACTGCAACCAATGCCGCCGCCGCTACTGCGACCAACGCTATCACTGTCTCCGTCGGCGAGACTGCCACAGCCACCGCTACTACCGCGGCTGCTCCTACAGTGACTTCCGCCGCTGGTGTAGACTTCGGTAGTTGCTCAGTCCCCGAGATCGAGTTCGGTGTTGGCTTCGATAACCGCAAGGAGACCAGCTTCCAACCTGCTGATAAACGTAAGCACTTTATAGGCTACTTAAAGCAAGCCTAACATTTCCTTTAGAATCCTTCAACCATGGTTCGGCTCAGAACATCAACATCATCACTCGTATGTGTTCATGTGTTCATTGATCCAGATGTAGTCATTAATTACTTCACAGAGTTTATCTGCGATACTCTGACGAACTCCTGCAAAGCAAACCAGGCCGCTAAGGATATCTGCCAGACTGCTACGGCTGCAGCTTCCGCTGCCGCCGCCGGAACTGGTGCTCAAGCTGACGCCTTCAACGCTGTATTCGGCATCACTACTGTAAGCTATGTTTCCTTCAATTTCTACGAATATATTTTATAACACGACGTTTAGCAATTCGTGAACATCGCCTCCGTCGACAATCAAGGCAACGTCGTTTCCGGGACGGGATCTGGATCTACCGCCGCCGTGTCCTCTGCTGCTGCTCCTGCTGAAAACACTCTTGTTGTCTCCGCCACTACCAGCGCTGCTGCTACTGCTACTGCTCTTCCTTCTACTGGCAGTGCTATTGGAAACTTCGGTAAATGCTCTGTTCCTGAAATCGAGTTCGGCGTTGGCTTCGACAACCGCAAGGAAACCAGTTTCCAGCCCGTTGATAAGAGTGCGTGCAGCTAGCTCCTCACAGCAGACTAATGTTGATGGTTTTTCTCTATCTAGCTTCCTTCAACCACGGCTCTGCTCAGAACATTGGCATCATTACTCGTAAGATTATTTTATGTTGGAAATGCATTATAATCATATACGACTACATTAGAATTCATCTGTGATACTCTGACCAACTCCTGCGGTGCTGATGCTACTGCCAAGGCCACTTGCGCTACTGCCCAAGCTGCAGCTAACGCTCTCACCAAGGGAACTGGCGCTCAGGCAGACGCATTCAATGCTGCCTTCGGCATTACCACCGTGAGTTTACCTTCTTTGAATATGACAAGAGCATCCCGCTGAATGCGTCGCATTTTAGAATTTTGCTTCGGTTGCTCAGATTGACGACCAAGGTCGCACTGTAGGCGCAGTTGCAGCGACCACTGCTGCCGCCGCGGCTACAACTGCTGCCACCACGACTGCTGCCGCTATAACTACTGCAGCCACCACTGTACGTAGTAACTCTTCTATCATAAGTGCAGAATACTAATTTGAACGTGAAGGTCGCTGCTGCTAATGGTGCATCTGCGAGCACAGGAGGCAACCTTCAAGGATTCACCGCTGCTCTTGGGGGTGTCGTGGCCCCAACCGTGACGAAAAACGCAGACGGGACATTCCTAGTTGAGGGTAACTCCTCTTTCAACAACCTCCAGAGTGCAGTTATACGCTCTTGGTGAGATCTCTCCTGATATTTCTTCGGCGAATTCTTATCAGATTACCTTTTAGCGATGTCCAAAATAACAAGTGCGCTGACGCTGCCAATGCATCGGGCAACAAGAACGGCTTGACCGTTTCTGCATGTAATGCCCAGCAAGCCCAGTGCACTGCCCTGGCTGGCTGATTCCACGACAAGATAGACCGGCCTTTCATTCAGTAGTAAAGTTCTCAATATACCCTAAGTAATCGTTCATTCTTGTTTCATAGTTCTTTGTAGCCATACATCCTCTGCCCTTTGTCCGTAGCCAGGTTGCTATTTATATGCATATCGAGCCTTAAAAAAAAATCTGCCGCGAAATTTAAGTTGCAGAAAATAAGAGGCTGGTGAGAGCAAACAACAAAGGGGGATGGATTGTGGATTTGGGTCCAGTCAGGTGACTCCTCCTGACCACAGAGCTACAATACCTGACAGGTCTTGTTGAGGACATGTAGATAGTAAATTATATATATGAACAATATTATGATATGGAATGAATCTGCAGATATTGAACTTCAAGAACCACCTAATTTTATGTCCTACTCCGAGTATTGGACTCAGGAGCGACCTAAAGGTTCTTGTGACGCCAAATCCAGGTTTGTTTACGCCGAATTTGGCCTGCGGCGTTACCGGGAACGGCCCCTCCCCATATACAGTAAATGTCAACCTCACTGGTCGAAAGATATTCCAAATCTCCCACCGTTTTTATCCTTGGGAAATTGTATGGGAAATATTGCAGCCTGTGAGGATCTGTTGGTTTTTGAAATCACTCACTCTTAAGTACGTTCAAGAAAGCTGAATCTCATACCCTCTATGCAGCCCATCTTGAATGCGTTACGGTATATAATATCTTGTTTATAAATTTTTCCAATGCATTGTACGCTTTCGAATGACTTACGCGTTAGGCTGCAAGTACTGGTACCGTTTTGCAATCATCGAGATTCTGAAGTCAATCTGACACCGTTATCGATCCAGAAATAGTTATTGATGGTACTAGTTACTTTCAGCGACCACATCAAGTTGCGCCATAGGGCTCTGATATGATGTTGTTGAAAGTTCATTACTGAGCATCTGCTGTCGCTGACATGAACTCATACGGTACGACAACATAAACGGCGACACAGATAGCAATGACAATCAGCATCGTCGACGATAATGAAGGAGAAGCGGAGGCCCCCGAGGAATTCAATGCAAGCAGAGGACCTTCCATCCTAGGCGCGCCAGTCGAGAAGGTGCTAGATGGGTTCCGTTTCATGAACTGCATGTCGTGGTATGCTGATGCAGAGGTGCTGAATAGATCAACCCTCTTGGTCGACAAGTTACCCTGTTATCAGCTACAATGCTGAATGTTGGTCAAATCACAGGGTAAGGCACCAAGGATTGTATTCGAGGACGTCCTTGTCCACCGAATTTGCTGATAATTGTCTTGAAGATCCGGGATATACGCTGTGCCTGGAACCATCCTCAGTTCAGTTGGATCGATTGGGTTACTTCTTGCATTTTGGATTATAGCGCCTGCCTTCGCGTTTGGTTCGTAGACTTGCAAATATCACTCACAGCTCTCTCATATTCATATAATATCTAACTTCTTCAGCGGGTCTTGAGCTTTACAGCGAGCTTGCATCGATGTTTCCGCGTCGATCCGGAGCTGAAGTTGTCTACCTTGAGCAGGCTTATCCTAAACCGAGATTTCTTGTTTCTAGCGCCTTCGCTGTCACCACAGTATTAATGTCGTAAGCCAGACTTGCGTATTATCCATAACATTATTATATTGATAATTGCATTATATCAGCTTCAGCGCATCTAATGCTGTTGTATTTGCTCAATACTTCTTAACTGCCTTCGATATTCCAGTCACTCCTTCTCTTCAAACTTCAGTCGCACTAGCGGTTGTATTTGTAACAGTAGGATGTGAGCTACTGAAATCGAATTAGTATACATTCTCTTCTAATGGCTTCTTTACAGGTGTGGGTATCTCAACGAAATGGTCTTTACGGGCTGTTAATGTGTTAACGACGGCTAAGATTGCTTCACTGGTATTGTGAGGTCACATTATCGGCGCACACTTTGGTCTTCTGATTTCATATATTTAGCATGGTCACTACAGGCATCGCTGTGCTATGTGGACTTACCCGCGTTGAAGATCCATTTGCAAACTTCCGTGATCCTTTTGAGGGCAGCACCTCCAACCTAAATGCTATTGCAACTGCCTTTGTACGTACTATTCTTGTTATAACCCGCAAAGTTCAGGCTAAGTAACATGGTATTCCGTGAAGGTGAAAGCCAATCATGCATTTATTGGTTATCATAATGCGTTCAATGTACTTGGAGAAGTGAAAAGCTCCAATCCAGTTAGAACTGTCAAGAGAGCCGGAATATTGTCTTTGTCTTTGGTGACTCTTTTATTCCTATTCATCAATATTGCATATATTGCCGCCATCCCTCGCGAAGATATCCGTAATTCTGGACAGCTCGTTGCGGCACTTTTCTTTCGTCACGTATTTGGTCCAACAGTTGGAACTAGAATATTTCCGTTAATGGTTGCTTGTAGTTGCTTTGGTAATATCGTAGGTCGTCTTTGTTCGTCGGCTTACAATATGTTCTAATCTCCACAAACTACATAGATTGCCGTGGTAAGTCCCAGTTACTTTCTGCTGTTCGCAGGCTAACACAAACTGAAAGACTGTAGGTCAGGTATGCCAGAGCTCCTGCCTTCTTCCGAATTCCTCTGATTAGGATATGTTTCTACAGGCACGAATAATCCGTGAAGTGGCGAGACAAGGGTTACTGCCATATCCTAGCTTCTTCTCTTCGACGAAACCATTCGGAACACCTCTGGGACCAGTTGCTCTGAAAGGCGCTCTCACATACTTGGTCATACTAGCAATACCAGCCAAAGATGCCTTCAATTTCGTTCTAGATCTTGCTTCTTATCCTCATCTGGTAAATAATTATTTTGCTTGGATGGTTGGTCGAAGTATAAATATTCTTTGATAGGTATTTCAATGTGCAATGTCTGTAGGAGTGTGGGTTTTACGCAAAAGAAGGACTGCAGAAGGGATACCGTCATCGCCCTTTCAAGCATGGAACATTGTTGTTGTCCTTTATCTGCTCTCATGTGTGTTTCTTCTTGTCATGCCTTGGTGAGTTTTGTTATCGTAAGAAAGCACAAGACTCTGTTTCACATTCCCATCCATAAAGGGTCCCTCCAGAGCCAGGGCATGCAGATGTTTCCTTCTGGTATGCCACGTGCGTTATTTCGATTCTCTTGGAGAATTCTTAGATGACTTACTCCACATAATCACAGTTACTGTGTGGCAGGATTGGCCCTTCTTCTGGTATGTAGCACGCATTTCTAAGGATCAATGTTGCATTCTGAAGGGGATTTAAAGTGTTGTGGGATCTATTACTGGTTCTGGATTATCGTGCTGCCAAAGTTCGGAGGGTACGAGGTCGTAGAAGAAGTCGAAGAGCTGGCTGACGGTGCCAGAAATGCCCGTCTAGTACGTCGATACAAGAATACAGGCACCTCGGAGCGAGATCCTCTCATCGGGGATTCTCGTTGAGAGGGCTTCTCTTAGAATTAAGGAATTGCGAATTGCTTCGATGTTATGTACACATGCGTCAAGCGTGGGCACACCTTCGGCATAGAGTTATCGATAATGTAGTTGTAGCGATGTGTACTATGTGCAATTATAACAATGACGCCTGCTGTCTGCACATGATGGTACGCTGGGTTTAAGACCGAGCTGCAAACCAAGGACGCATGATAGCACAAAGAATTACAAAATAGATAACAGCTAGAGGTATGTAAAACTATGAGTAGGGGCTGAGATCATTATCAATAGAAAATTTTAACGACTGCGATGATAGTAATGTACAAATAATGCCAGAAACAAACGATTGAGGCCAAGCGGATCCGGGAAACAATATACAGATATGAAATACAATCTAGGAGGATCCAGTATCAGAAGCTGAATCAGTCCGTTGGCGGGCAGCAACCACTTGTCTCTCAGACTCCCAACGAGCCAGCTCTTCCCTGAGACTGTCGACTCGCACTTCGCTCACGGGATGTGCAGATCCCATGATGCGCCTTGCAAGGCTTGACGTATTCGCAGACTGAGATTCCAGCTTCTCTTGTCGCGAGGCGGAGCATTCTACTGCAGAAGAATGTCGGGTCTCCCAGAATTTGACTGCGTCTCGCGCATCAAAGCCTGCGTGTGCAAGTAATCTGGTAGCAGATTGGTAAGTAAGACACACAGTAGAGAATGTATGAAACTGACCTTGCGGACACAACATCAGCCTCTACTTCCTGTTTCATGCTGGTACAGTACTCTCCTACACGCACCAACTCCCCAGACCCTACTTTCCCTAGTTGAGCGACGGCATCATTGACGAAAGGCCCGAAAAGCATCGTTATAGGGAAGATTAACACTCTGATAACATCAGAAGCGATAGACAAAGTCCCTGGGATGATCACGGAGCCAGACGACAGCGTCTCTAGATGGTGCGACAACACCAAATGAGATAGCTCGTGGGCAAGTAGAATCGCGAGTTCTGTCGTTTGTTCTAGGGTAGGAGTAGGGTGCAGGGGTCTTGAAGGCGACGAATAGAATAATCGAGACCACCATGAACGTTCAACTGGAGGAGGGCTATTGTATTCGGGAGGCATTTTCGCGAAGATGTCATCCAAGAATCCAGAATATACCACAATCCCGCCCCCGCCGTCAGGCCCAAATCCGTATGAGAAGGCGTTGGATGAATCTGGGTTATCCACTACAAGCAGCGAGTATGGTGGTCCAGGAATATGATGGGGAACAGGTTGAATTTTCCGTTCGCATAAGCTCTCACAGAACCATCGGAGATACTCCGAGGCGCGTGGTCGAGGACGAAGAGGGTATTCAGCCGGCGGTGGAAGGGGTTTTCCGTCTTCACCACCGTCAAGCCATTCGGGACACATTTCCGGCTCTCTGGCAAGAATGGGAATCGTGGTTTCCAGCCTCCGCAGGGTATCATTGACCCACTTGTATCTCCAGTCGGTGGGAGAGATGATTCTTGGTGGACCATCTTCTGCTAGAATCTTGCCCACAGCATCGTACCAGCCTTGACCCGCTAGCTGGTTTGCTATTTCATCCTCCTCCTCTGGAGAAAGGA
Organism: Nidula niveotomentosa; assembly: GCA_036937135.1. Classification (NCBI taxonomy): domain Eukaryota; kingdom Fungi; phylum Basidiomycota; class Agaricomycetes; order Agaricales; family Nidulariaceae; genus Nidula; species Nidula niveotomentosa. The sequence continues at coordinate 80,304 of JASFDE010000010.1, forward strand.
TAATCATCCGCCATCTATCGAAAAAAATTGTCTCAGTCATAATTACTTAGAAATGTAGAGCACCACACAAACCTTCCGGTCAACGGTGTTCTTTCTAGACTTGCTATGATAGTAGCCCAGAATAAAGTGAATGGAACGAGGAATATAAAATGCAAGAACAGTGTATTTTTTCGGATCCGATTCAGGGTATTGGTCGTTTTCTCCTCTGATGTACAGACACCATGAATAGCCGCGTGCTTGAGTTTACGACGTGACTTGTGGTTTTTAATTAGAAGTATAGGAAATAATGTTAATGCGATGCGACTAGCTGTTCGTGCCAGCTCGAAGGCGGTTGATGTCTATCACATTATCAGCATGAGGACACAGGACAGATTACGTAGACGGGCATACCTTGAGCATTGCTGCGAACAGAGGGATCAGAGGTCCGCCTTGATTTTGAGGTGTTGAATGAAAACCCAAGAATAACCCAGATGTTGAGAAAGGCCCATTGTAGAGTGAATTCCGATGCCATTCAACCCGGGGGTCTGGCCGTAGCGTAATCGACGAGTATCCTCCAGACGAGCGGTTGATTTTCCATGGTCCTTGGGGTAAACGAGAGACGGTGGCTAGAGAGCGATAATAAGGCTGCTGTCCCCGAGGACGTAACACCAGCTTGGGGGTACTGCGTGTCAGTGGCCGCAACATTGTACATTGTAGAACATATGAAAGAGGCATTTGAAGGCTGCGCCTTCCACAACAAAACCCCCGCACGTGCATCGCGACCAATGGGAGAGTTGGCGGAGTCATAGAACGGTTCTCGGCTGTACTCAATATAAAGCGAGATAATCTTCTTTGCAACTCCTTTGAGCCTGACAGTTATTGATGCGCGCGATTGCGAGGTCCACGGAAGTATCATGATCGACATAGTACATTTACAATTGGGATAACTACGATAAGGTGCTCATGTCGTTATAAAGGAAGTATGTGGGGCGAGCCTACGTATTAGTATGTGTTCATGGGAAGGAGATTTAAGAAATGAAAGAGGCCTCGTTGTAGAGATATCCCTCTACTTTGACACCTTCAGATAGCCCTGGCGCCAACGAATCAGGTCCTTTGATAGACATAATGGTAGGATTGAGCCACTGTGATATTCGGTTATCAGCTGTCGCTACCAGGTGAAGTATAAGACTCACTTGATAGATGTACGGCTTCGTGCCCGCAACATAGTTGACCGCCATTTTGATGACATATGGAATCTCTGCGAGGACGTCGACTTTCTCGATGAGGCCCTTCGGATGCTCGACATCTCCCAAGTCAACCTGAAGGCTGGCCTCAACTGATCCCGGGGCGTCCGCAACTACTGAAGGGCCTTTCCATTCAAACAGAATCTCCGTTGGTTTGTCATAGCCAGTGTCGGGATCTGGAATAGGCTTCAACTTCGTGGCTTGCGACACCACCGACGAAGTGGACTCCTCTCCGGGCCACTTAGTAGCCGCCGTCACAGTCGCCAGTTTGTTGCCCACAACCAACGATCCAATATTCACAGCTACACCTCCTGAGCCGTTGCCCTTCTTCCCGTACGAGTCCAGGGTCGTAAACTCCATTTGGATAGCTGAGACACCGCCAAGTTGTGGGCTTTGGAAGTGACCAAAGGTCCACGCCGACGCAACGAGGTTGGGGCGCATGCCCTGTATCGCATGCACGAACATGCCGGGACCTGCGATGCTCTCAGCCTTGCCATTGCTGATGATAGCGCCAGTGGCTTTGAAGCGCGGCCAGAAGCGATGGATCACATATCCGTCGGCCTTCTTGGTGTCTGTACCGAAGTACGAGTACCCTCCTTCGGGGCCTTTGCCGACCTTGAAGCCAGGAACAGACGCAGGGCGGGAGAGCTCAAGAGAGACTTGTAGGTCGGTGCCAAGGTTGGCACGAATGGTGTAGGATTCGGGGTACTCGGAGCCAGGATTAGACTTGTACGTAATGCTGAACTCATCAGCCTTGCTGGATCTCTTATCCAATCCAGGGGGTGGGGTGACAAAGTTGCTGACATTAATGGACTTCCATATCGTTTCGCCCGTCTTAGGATTGAAGATCTTGCAGGTAAACTGAATAGTAGGGTACCAGACACTGCAGGTTTGTGTTGTGAGTTCCAGGACGTGGATACGATCGATGGAAAGATCCTCACCCGACTGCAGAATGGATCACTTGGCACATCACCGATGTCCCGTCTTCAGTTATAGTGTACCATATTTGTGTCTCAGTGACAAAGCCGCCTGCACAGAGCCATTCGGTGTCCTTGGGCTCGAGCTCGCCGAAGAGCTCTGACTCCGGGAACTTGTCACTGACGGAGTGAAAGTTAGGGGCATGCGGGTCAACCGGCGGCGATGTTCTGGGAAACTATCAAGATGCGGCACCGTAAAATTCATGGTAGCAGTGTACTTACGAGAATATCGAGGAGAACATGGTGGTAGGAGAAGAGCAAGAGGGAGCCGTTTGTATAACCAGCCCCAAGCCCTCGCGTCCCCGAGGGACCCTGTTGGTATATTTGGTTCCGCCGGCACCTGGGCCCGGCAGCGAACACCTAACTTGACATGACCTCACGACAATTGCCTCACGCTCCATTACAGGAAAGACCCCACCAGGCCGTATTTTATTTTCTAACAGATGTTGTGTTCGAAAAAGACGAAGCTCGTCCTAAAACAAGGGAGTTAAAGTACTGCGCATTGGCCGGAAAACCCCTGAACATTGTTCGTACTTCCGCAGTCAAGATATGTATCAGAATATTGCGTAACTTCTGAAATCCTCACGAGCGTCGAGCGGCGTAGACCAAGCCTAGATGATAGACCATCTACGTGACGTTCACGACGAGCCTCGAGGACCATTTCTGAAGAATTGCGAAGAACCTTTGATTCAGAAGTCATGCTTCATCTTGCCCCTACAAAGGCACCAAAATCCAATTCTTCGCCCAATCAGCCGATATCCGGTAGAACTGCCACCAGCCTTTTCATGCTGATTCTCATAAAACTATTACCTATTGGCACCCTTCGAAGAATAAACTTTGTCTCGCGAAAAGATTGCTAATACATCCAGTTGACAATGCCATTGACATTGAGATAAAACGAAAAATATGAGAACCGCGCCATTAATTCGATCAGCATCCCTCCAATTTTTCGGGCAGATTCACTGACCATAGTGCATTGTTAAGTGTACATCGGGGACTTAGAGTGTACCATCCTAATCAGCTCGTTCGCTAAAGCTGAAGTTAAATAAGTACGCAATCCAGAATCGACAGACAGAATCCCAACAACTGTCATACAGTTATGATTGAGGTCTGTTCGGTGAACCATCCGGTTCCTGACTGCGCTGTCGTTTCGCCGGACGCACATCTTTCAGGTCGACACCTAATGATTTGGCCATCTCTGCTACAGCAGTCCACGAATGTGGTGTGTTACTTCCTGCACCATGCGGAGGCTCGCTTGGAGTTGCAGGTGGAGGAGGCTGAGACTGCGACTAGCAAACACAATCAGCGCCGAAGAATTCTGAACGGGCAATGCATTTACCGGTGGAGGAGACGCTCCGCCATCGGAGTTATACGCCCACGAGAAGTCTTCGTCGATATCGTCTGTCTCGCCAGCAGGAACGGTATTCGGCCCTTGACCTGAGCTGGCAACGGATCTGTCCTCTTTGCCAGTGATTATTGTCTTCTCGAATCTGAGTGAGCCATCCTGCAGCGCTTCCAGAAGTTGTTTGTTCTGGGATACCTTCAGCGTTGAAGGGTTTTGCACGGGGATGCCTTGCGGCCAGCCAATAAGTTGCACACCATATATGTCGAGCCTTTCGTGGTTGGTCCACTTCATCTCAGAGTTGCGAATGCCACTTACTGATCTAAAACATGTTATCATTAGCTTACTATGGGATATGGGACTATCTCACATACCTGAGTGCTTTACGGACTTCATCATATAATTCAAGCTTCAACGACCTCGCGTCGCTGTGCTTTGCCAGTGGTGGTGTGGCGGAGGTACTTGGACTTCTAAAGTCATCGCCTGTATTTTGTGGCTGTTGTCGCCTTTTTAGGCACTGATTCCTGAACGCTTTGGCCCCATTCTCTCCACCGCTTCTCATGCCCCGCCAGAATTCGCGGCCCACAACGGAGCCTCCAAGAAATCCGCCGTCATTCGGGTCATGCGGATCCACAGCGAGTAGAAAGGAATGCACCCCTGATGTGTCAGAGAGGGATTCCAGCACGCGGGATGTGTCGCAGAGGACGGCTCGTACTGCAAAGGGAATCAGAGTATGTTATTAAACCAGTAATTATGGACTCACCTCGGGCACACCTTTCATCTGATGAGGATGGCTCCGAAGATGAGGACGGCTGGAAGAGATACTTAGCATGCCACTGCGCGATGTATCGTCTTGTCTATGCAGGGGTCACGTCAGAAGAAATACAAGGCGCGGCAACTGTCTTAGAGACCTCTTCATATGGTCGAAGTTCCCGTTCCGCAAATGCTCGAATATCAACCAAGCACTTGTCCATGAAGGTATCCAGCCTCTCAAGGAAAAGCTCATCCCTCTGCCCTGCATCGTGTGACGCGAACTCGTGCATGCTATCGGTGGAATTGGGTCTTAATCACAGAGTAACAGTCTGAGTAATGGCGCTTCAATTCGTAGATATTGTTCCTGAAAGTGTATTTAGAGAAGATATAATGAGATAAAGCAGATATTCGGCAGTATGGTGTTCCGTCAACGACGGCAGCGACAGTAAAGCGCTCTAACAAGTATTGTGATGATTTGTTTTTCGTTCTGCATATAAACACGTGATCACAAAAGTCCTCTCTCACTTCGACTTTCGCCATGGGGCGAACAAGGACGAAGAAAAAGGCAGCGTCCAAAGCCACTGAACCCCCGGTGCAGCATGCCGCCGCGTCAAATGCGCCCTCCCCGGAGGCTCTTCTCGCAAAAGCTCAGTCTCTGATCGTGGAATGTGACTATGAACTTGCTATGCGTTTCGCGGAAAGGATACTGGAGCAACAACCCGCGAATGCTGAGGCGAAGGAGATCTATGGGGTAGCGATGCTGGAAACAGGGGACATTGAGGGCGCAAAAGAGGTGCGCACAATTGGTGTTCATGAATTTTCCAGAGCTAAATGATCGCAGGTTTTTCTCTCGCTGCTGCCGCCTAATCCCGATGCACCCTCACCCCCACCTCCATCTGCTCACCTTTATCTTGCGCAACTAAGTGATGATGACCCTCGATTGGCCTTAAAACATTACCAGGCTGCCGTCGACGTTTTCATGGCCCAACTGAAGGGCAAAGATCGTGCCGTCGATGATGCCGGGAAGAATGACGAGGCCGAGCTCAAGAACAGCATCGTTCGGGCGGTCGTTGGGCAGGTGGAGATTTGGATGGATCCTTCGTATGATCTTTGGTGCGTCTTAAATCTTCTTGCTTGGTACGATTCTGGCGGTTCTGATGGTCAAGTAGCTTTGAACCAGAGGCAGAGAAGACTTGTGAAGACCTGCTGAATCTTGCTCTGCATACCGACCCGGGCAACGCGGAGGCGCTGCAAACACTAGCATCAGTCAGGATGTCTCAGCAAAGGCCGGACGACGCCAAAAAATGCCTAGAGGAGGCATGGACGGCGTGGAAAGATCTTGATTTGGGTCAGTCAACTACTACCTGGTTCTCTCATATTTTCTGAAACTATTGTCGTAGATGATCCCAGACTGCCACCAATACCGACACGGCTGGTCCTGGTGAAGCTTTTTATTGAATTGTCGCTATATACCCCCGCCCTGCTAGTGCTTCACGGCATCATGGCAGCGGACGACCAGGAGGTCGAGGCTTGGTATCTTGAAGGGTGGTGCTTCTTCCTGATGTCGGAACAGGCACAGGAGAGCGGCGGAAAACTGGATGATTTGACATGGCAGGAGCTGGCGAAGGACTCAAGAGACTGCCTCGAGACATGTCAAGTGGTATGTTTTATGCCTCGCGTTCTTTGACTTTTGATCTAATTATTCCTTACAGCTTCATACAAACCAGGAGCACCCTGACACACCTCTTCTCGAGCACGTGAAGGAGCTGATATCGAAGTTGGAAGCATTGGGTGTCGCCGCATCTCCTCTGGACGAGGGCGATGACGGCGAAGGCGAGGGATGGGAGGATATTGACGGAAGTGAGGATGACGATGGGGATGTAGAGATGGAGTAGATAATTCACCGGTTTTTGGTTAATTGGTGGATATACATATAAAAGTAATTTACGACATTGCATGATATACGGAAGATTGATTCGCGATTTATTGCTTCCGGAGGAGAAAAAACCAGCCGCGAGGCATCCTTGTGTTGTGATGTTAAGGAGATACCGCGCGGGCTCACCTAAATGCAACAGGAGCAGACACTAAACTGGCAGCACGCCTCACGCCCCACCCGAAATGAACAACTCGCAGTGGTGACTCCTTCCGCCTTCTTTTTCTCCTGGTCCGTCTCGTCTCATTCACGATATCATGGCAAAGTTACGACGCGACACGGCACAATCGGAAACCCAGTACTTCCCGCCCCAAGCTAGGCCCTTGCGCATTGTGGCCTCGGGCACGCTCTTCCTCACCCACACGCTCTCCATCCCAACTCATCCCGCGCCATCTGCCGTCGTACGCGCGCATTCCGTGGAGAAGATAAGAGGAGGTTCCGCCAATACTGTAAGTGCTATTTTCCGGGTGTGGAGACGTACTGACCCCCTATGCTATAGTTACTGTCTCTATTAGCCCAGTTCCCCGCAGTGGAAGCCGTGCTCGTGGCCTCGCTGGGCGGAAACGATGAGGGACAGATGATCCTGCGAGATCTGGAAAAAGAGGGCGTAATGACACGCTACTGCAAGGTGTGGAAGGGCGCCGGTGTACCCAGCGCTTGGGTGCTGCATTCAGGTTGGCACTATCGCTCTCATCGCGGTCTACCTTTGCAAGCTTACCTATCATTTCGTTGCTTACAGCCGATGGCGACACGCGCACCGTCGTGAACCATAACCCCCTGCCCGATATCACCCACGAGGATTTCATATCTTTACTAGGGCCTCTCCTCGCACCAGAAAACTACCCTGTGGTATCTCCCACCCATAGTCCGACTCTCCCAAAGGACCCATCTGCTTCTTCTCTCGCATCCTCGTCATACACCCCACGGCCATCCCAATCAAATCCCTATCCCCCTACCAATCTCCTCAATCCCAACAGCCCTGCCCCATTCGACTGGCTGCACTTCGAAGGTCGCTCCGTCAAGACTACCCTGAGCAATATCACCGGCCTCGATGGGCTCGCGCGCGAGCGCAAATGGCGGAGCCACTGCGTGTTCAGCGTCGACGTAGGGCGGAAGGGCCGACAGGGTGTCGAAGCGGTGTGACTGTTTCCTGTCGTGGATCTCTCAGGCCCTAAAACTGAAATCACCCATGTCTATTTCCAGCTCATCCCGCATGCAGACGTGATTTTCCTGAACAAGCACTACGCGCAAGCTAATTCGCCGCATTACGCGACGACCCCACGCGCGTTTCTGCTCTCACTGACATCGATGGCGCCGCCGCACGCGCTGCTTGTCGCGCACTGGGGCTCCGAGGGCGCAGCGGTTCTATCTCTCCCAACGAAAGAATACTTTCAGAGCTCGGGGTGGGTGGAAGAGCGCCCCTCCACAGCGCAGAACGTGCCCACGCGACAGCGCGCCACTGAAATTAGCCAGGCAGCCGCGACGGAGGTGCAGTCCGTGCGGAGCGGGAGCGAGTTCTGGGCGGGGGCGCGCAGCCGCACGCCATCCTCGAGCGCGTTCACGGCGGGGGGCAGCCAGTACATGGCGATGTCAGATCTCGCTGCCTCAAGCGGAATGGGCTCGTTTTCGCACTCACACACGCATTCAAGCGGGCCGACGCACCACCGGAACAGTAATTATACCACAGAGGAGGACGGGGATGATAATGACTCGCAAGGGACGGAGACGCCGGGGGGCGAGCCGGAGGACGATGGGGTCGTAGATGAGGTTGGGGCGCAGGATGCGTTTATTGCTGGGATGATTTATGCATTGAGTAGGAGGATTATGCCGGGGTCGCCATATACGCCTTCTTGGAGCGGTGAGGAGACAGGCACGAATTCGGCGGAATCAGAAAGAGGGCGATGGAGGTTGGATGAGTGCTTACGGTAAGCATCACAATGTGCGTTAATTGCGAAAGAAAGTTAATCCGTCGTTTCCTTCCTAGATTTGCCACCGAACTCGCTGGCCGTAAATCACGACGGCGGGGTTGGGCCGGACTAGCTGACGAGATGGTCAGGGCGGGCTGGTTTAACACCTGATGGATACTTTGCGATGAATATGGTTTTGGATGACTACCGTTTATGACAATTTATGACCAAGATGGAAGGCTTTTTCTTCGTCATCTTTAATACCTTTATTCACTTCAAGTTGTCGTTGCTTTTTTGCTTTCTTCTCGATGTATTTTACTTCCATCCAACTTAATTGTTCCCTAAAGACTCCACAAATCCAAGGATGCTAATTACTCTCAGTGGCCAAAAGTGAACCGCATTTTAGAAGGGTTTCATATTTTTATTGCTATAAACACATTTGCAGTGATTTATGCACAACCTCTTGTGGCGAGTTGCGCATCTCTGCTCGGCGACGGAACGCGGCAAGTGTGCCGCAGAGACGCGACGCAAATGTTTAACCTGGACGCTCTCGCCAAACAAATGGGTATTCTTGGAATCTTGATTCATGAAGTTGGCCTTTCCGTCAGCCTCCCTGCCATTGCTTGAGTTCTTAGTTTGCCTGACTCCTGACTGTCGTGCTTTTCAGCTCCCTCTAGGACACATAAAATCCATGTTCCACATAGCTCTTTCGACTCGTGCTGCACAAAATACTCTCTGCCGGCGCATCTCTGTCGCGAAACCTCTCCCAGCATGCACCGCGCTCTTCCACGTCCGCAACCTTGCATCCTCGGCTCCTCTTTCTCTCTCCTCCTCACCTTCAAAGCTTAAAGAAACCCCCCTCTCCGACACCAAGCCCAAGCCCAAAGCCAGCACGCCCCTCCGGCGCTCCGCCTCCGCCTCCCTCCCCATTCGCGCCAATCCCACCCCAACACGGGGCGACATCCAAACCGTCTTCACGCTCGCGACCGCTGAGCGGTACCTCCTCTCTCGCCTGCGTGCGCATCCGGACCTCCCTTCCCGCGCGCAGACGCTGCACGAGGCGTGGTGGGTGCCGAAGTGGGGGAAGCCCGGCCGCGAGGGTGAGGTATTCGTGTTCGCGAACGGGAGCTTCGTGTGCTGGGGCCTAGGGGAGGACGACGCGCGCCGCTTTGCAAAGGAGGTGATTTACCGTGCACCTGGGATTGAGGTGAGCCCACTGAGGGAGGCAGAGATGGAGGAGCTTGAGTTCGTGCTTGATCCTATCGAGTTAGGTGGTGCGTCTTGGTTTTGCGACTGATAGGTGACTGACGCTTTTTGTGTATCTGTAGGAATACGAGGCTTCAGGGTGACTTGATTATCCTTGGACAGACCGCACCACTGGATGAGCCCGAGCTGCTCCCCGGGAAGCTGCCGCCGATGGCGTTCCCTGAAGAGACGCTCCTAGCACGATATGCATTCTCCCAGGCGCTTTCACGATCCACTGCGCTTTCCGCCTTGGAGGTCTCACTGGAGGATTACCTCACCTCGATGGCACTTCTCCCGCACACCCTGCAACAGACGGGGAAGCCAGGCATGGGTCGCACGCAGCTCATTAAGAAGCTGGGAGAGCTCATGAAGTTCCGCCAGGGACTCAACCTGAATCGGGAGAACTTCAGCGACGTACCTGACTTTTATTGGGCTGTGCCTAGCCTTGAACGTATGACATCTCTTCCTTTCCGTCTCGTTAGTACTGACTATCATATTTCTGGTAGAATATTTCAAAAGTTTGAGTGACGCCCTGGAGGTGAAGGCACGGACGGCATCTGTGAACGATAAAATTACATATGCTGCGGACATCCAGTCGATGCTCCGTCAGCTCCTTACAGAGGTCTGTGCGCACGTTGAACTGTGGAAGAAATTCGTTTCTAACAGAGCCATTATGCTACCAGTCATCGACACACTCCATGGAACTTATCATCATCGCTCTCATCGCCGTGGAAGTTGTCATTGTGCGTTTCTTATTTTCTACCATGCATTTAGCTCTGTATTGACGAGACTTGCGCAGGCGCTCATCCGAGACGGACCTGAACTGTGGCATATGCTTATGGGGACGGAGGAGAAGAAGGAAAAGATCCTGGATGAGAAGCTGACGCTCGCCTGATTCCCTGACATCTACCTGAAGCCTGCATACTTGATATTTTAATGACTCCTTACAGCTTGCCAATAGCCTATCCTATTTAATAGCTATTACTACTCATTTTATTGTATCATGGTCCAATAACGAAGCATGGCTCATTACATGCATTAGAAATCGTGTGATCTATGCCGGTGCCCTTCTGCGATGAAGTGCCAGAGCTCTGATGAGTTTGCTCACTAGCACGCCGGAGGTATATGAGAAAGTTTTAACACTGCGTTTGGGCTTTATTACTTACGAATATATACACGTTGAGGAACATGGTTGGTGTCTTGGCCTTATTCGAAATAGTTATTATGTGCCTAAGATTCCTGCAGAGGGCGGGGCGCGTGCTAGACGCGTCGGGTTCGGGTGCTTCGGGTTTGTGACCTGTCACGTGTCACTGGGCCGTTCTCCGCTGTCAGTGTCGAGCTGGGAGTCTTGACCTGCTCTCCACACAACTCAACGAATAGTTGGGCTATTTCACCATGTCCGCCACAAAATCACACGACGATCCCCGTGATGCATCTCTTGAGGTGCCCTTCTCGCTCCCTCCCTCCTGGTACACCGAGTCATCCGGTACGTCTCCTCCGCGCATGTCACATCGTCCTCTGCTCATAATGTGTTTGTCATTGCAGACGGCCTTGGGACGTCAGGCATGTTCCTTTCGGGTCTCATTATGGTGACACGCAACAGGTGCGTACGCCCGTTAAACCTCTGAAACCAGTGGGGCTGTGTAAGGGCGGGGACTTACTTTTCGAACCAGATATCTTGCGTGGCCATCTCTCGTGTTCGGGATCAACGGGTTGATTAATCAACATCCTTTGCGGCAGAAGGAAGGCGGACCTGGGTGGTCTAACCTAATGTAAGCCTTCTCTTCGCAGTCCATGCATTATTCCTCCCTTCTTCGCTTCCTGATGATACGTTAACGCTGACTCTCGACTCTCCATTCCCCAGGCTCTCCGCATCGGCACTCTTTGCGTCGTACATCCCTCTGTTTGTTGTCACGGCGCAACCAGCTGCACCCTCTTCGTAATTTACTCTCGGAATATTTATGAATATGATACCCTGGACCGTCACTAGCACCGCTTGGCCCACCTTCCTCAGAAGCTCTCTTAAGGCAAATACAGCTCTAGGCTCTTGATTATCGACTCTCACTGGCGTAATGCCAAGAATGGCAATAACCGGAAACAAGTCTGTCGGAGCATTTAGACCAACCAGTCTTAGCCATTTGGTTATCCTCTCTCATCACCCGGACACGGTACTACTGCTCTGGACTCATGATGCCCCATGCCCTGCGATAATGGAAGCCGTTACTCAGACTCCTTAATCTTTTGAGCTCAGTACCCACAGACGTAAGCAAGTGCACCGCCATGCATAATCTCTCTTCGGTAAAAGCTGGCAGTGCTTCGCCCAAGCTTCTTCCTTGCTTCTTCGTGCTTCACTTTCCTTCACAATTCACAGCCAGATTATGTTCTAGATCGGTTCCTTGCTTGGCAAGATTATTCGCTCTATTTTAAAATATTCCGACAAGACACTCGTTGGTCAATGTCAATGTCACTGCAGTGTTCCTGCTTATTTAACCATTCAGGTTCGATTTGGCGTCTATCTGCAGACTCTTTAGAGTCGTCAATCTTCCACTGCAGCAGAGTTCCTCACATCCTTTTGTAAGAAAACTTGTGTGCGATTGCGGGGATCACTGTTGGGAGCTGTACTAATGCCTACTAAATACCTATCCTCTGCAGGCAGGACGACCTATTATCAGCAAACGCCACACACCGCAAGGATGTTGGACACAAGCGCGCACATATGTACTCGCCAGGACCTGGACCAGGGACAGTGGGAAAGCGCTCAATTTAATCCTTGGACTCATATAAACACCCTGGCAGGCTGTGGCAACATCCAGGCAGCATCCCCCTCCTTTCTCGCTTTTGTTCTTTCTCGCTTTTGTTCTTTCTCGCTTTTGTTCTTTCTCGCTTTTGTTCTTTCACATATTCTTTTGGTTGGCCATTCCCAATGGTGAGCCCGAGTTTAAAACCCTTTTACTGCAAGGAAAACTCACCAGTCTCATCGTAATGCAGCCTTTCATCCCGAGCCAGGATGTCCACCTTATCTCCCGTGGCTTTTTGAATATCACCAGCTTCGTACCACAACGAGGTGACACGTTCGCGGAGGAGATCAAGTGCTATAGCCTTCCCTACGGCGGCCTTGGTTTTACCTCACACGTCCTCACATATTATGCTATTACGTGCCTATGGGCCGGTCGTAGTCCCCTCTGGCCGTTCAGGAAAGTCAAGTACAGCAAGTGGGATCTATTCCTGGGTCTCACGGGCTTAGTGGTGACGGTCGGGCTGTCGATATTCACTATCGTTATGTGCAAGAATCGATGGCAGCTATTGGTAATCGCCGTCTGGAAAATGAGCATGTCGCTCTTGAATGGAATCACCGCGGTACATGCTGCCGCCGTCGTGTTGAGTAGCGGGGGGATAGATCCAAAGACCGGCAAGACGGCGTGGTGGATCCTGCTATGTATGTTCTTCTATATTCTTGTTCTTCACGCCCTTGCTAACATCATTTCTCTTTTTTCAGACGTGCCAGGAATGTTTGCCGGAATGTCAGGCTTAATGTCCCTCGTCGTGCAGAATTGGGATAAACCCGGCGTCAGGAAACTCACCATCTCTTTCTACTGCATAGTCGGCGTTGGCGTGGTTGTTTTTGTGGTCGGTTTATACCGGGGTATCCAGCGGCGTTATCGATATAGGCTCGCACATGGGAAGGAAGAGAAAACAGGGGGAGACGAAGAAAAAGTCTGGTACTGGGGTATTGGAGGCGTTGCTTTCTCCATAACGTTATTCGTTGTCCTGGCGGCCTTCTATGGGGATTGGGCTCTGGGAATAATGGCGAATAACTTGGTGGGTCTGCCGAGCGGAGACAACGCTGGTCTATTCTGGTCTTATTTTATTGCGAAACGGTTGACGATGTTTAGTTGGTGATATCCTGTGCGGATCGACGTTTTTCATTGATCGTTATATTTTCTCCGGCGATTCTATTTGTATGTACTATATAATTCTTAACTTGGGGTTCTCTGCAGGTGATTCCGGATGCTGAGATTACAGAAGATGAAGTTTACTTGGGATGAAGTCATCTACGTTAAAGACTAGTACTGATCACCAGTGACCTGCAGATTACCTCTGGATTACCTTGGTCGAATTTGTACCCAGTGGTCAGTCACAGAAACGAGAATTCACTATATCATGATTAAGGATCTGAGGGACGGGCAAGTAACGAGAGCTTCAATATGTCTCTCACATAGTTGACCCCAGAAATGGAAAGCTTATAGAAATCGATGCTAAATCCATTATTATTCCATCCAGCATGGTGCATGCCGCTGCTCGGCAGATGGGTGCAGCTAAGTATTTGCCTTGATTTTGACACGGCAAACAATCAAAAATCCGTTCTCCACTTTTTACTTGAGCTCTTCGTATATTCCATCTTCCAAATTTTTGCAGAAACATCGAATTACGGAAGCTCTAAAAAAAATGAAGCTCGAACTTGAACCTATGGTCCAGTTAAAAGTTCAGACAGGAGGCCCGAACCGAACTCAAAGTCAGTTCTAAGTTCAGAGAAAATGCCGGACTGAACCGAGTATCTATTGCGCAAATTGGGGGGGTCATGGATCAAAAATTCACTAGAGCAAAATCGGCTCGCGGAATTCGGTTCAATAGAGTCGAGTGCTCGATCCTGTGTACAAAATGGAAAGAGTATGGTGTTCGCAGACATAGCCGGTATTTGCACTGGAACCCCCTGGCAAACAGGTGATGCCATGCTCGATCATTACGCGCGCCGCTATCCATAACGGAATCAGCACTTTGTCGTCGATGCCGCAAGGATCCCGCCCGCCGCTCGCGATCTCGCCAGGTTCCATCCCGCCCGGTGCTCAGGCCCCGATCAACCTGAGCCCGTCAGCCCGTACGCCCTCCCAGTTCCAGACGTACGCCTTTGAGCTCTCGCCCCCGGCTTACGATGACCCAGCCCTCTCCCCTGGGCGCCGCAGCACCACTGGGACCCGCACAGCGCCCCCCTGCCTGCGGAGCACCCTAACCGCCCGCGCATGCACTCGATGCATTCCTTCTCGACGTCCTCCCGCCCCCCGAAGAGCTCCAGTGATGAGTTTGCTCACTGGCACGCTAGAGGTCCTCCTCTTGTATATGAGAAAGTTTTAACACTGCGTTTGGGCTTTATTACTTACGAAAATATACGCGTTGAGGAACATGGTTGTTGTCTTGGCCTTATTCGAAATAGTTATTATATGCCTAAGATTCCTGCAAAGAGCGGGGCGCGCTAGACGCGTCGGGATTCGAGTGGTGCTTCGGGTTTGTGACCTGTCACACGTCACGGGGTCGTTCTTCGCTGTCAGTGTCGAGCTGGGAGTCTTGACCTGCTCTCCACACAACTCAACGAAGAGTTGGGCTATTTCACCATGTCCGCCACAAAATCACACGACGATCCCCGCGATGCTTCTCTTGAGGTGCCCTTCTCGCTCCCTCCCTCCTGAGTCATCTGGTACGTCTCCTCCGCGCATGTCACATCGTCCTCCATGCTCATAATGTGTTCGTCATCGCAGACGGCCTTGGGACGTCAGGCATGTTCCTTTCGGGTCTCATTATGGTGACACGCAATAGGTGCGTACGCTCGTTAAACCCCCTTAAACCAGTGGGGCTGTGTAAGGGCGGGGACTTACTTTTCGAACCAGATATCTTGCGTGGCCATCTCTCGTGTTCGGGATCAACGGGTTGATTAACCAACATCCTTTGCGGCAGAAGGAAGGCGGACCTGGGTGGTCTAACCTGATGTAAGCCTTCTCTTCACAGTCCATGCATTGTTCCTCCCTTCTTCGCTTCCTAATGATACGTAACGCTGACTCTCGACTCTCTCCATTTCCCAGGCTCTCCGCATCGGCACTCTTTGCGTCGTACATCCCCCTGTTTGTTGTCACGGCGCAACCAGCTGCACCCTCTTCGTAGTTTGCTCTCGGAATATTTATGAACATGATACCCTGGACCGTCACTAGCACGGCTTGGCCCACCTTCCTCAGAAGCTCTCTTACTTAAGGCAGATATAACTCCTAGGCTCTTGATTAACGACTCTCACTGGCGTAATGCCAAGAATGGCAATAACCGGAAACCAGTCTGTCAGAGCATTTGGGCCAACCAGTTTTAGCTATTTGGTTATCCTCTCTCATCGCCCGGACACGGTACTACTGCTCTGGACTTTCGTTCTTTTTCCTGAGTCATGATGCCCATGCCCTGCGATAATGGAGGCCTTTGCTCAGGCTCCTTAATCTTTTGAGCTCAGTGCCCACAGATGCAAGTGCACCGCCATGCATGATCTCTTTTCGATAAAAGCTGGCATCCTCGCTTCGTGCTTCACTTTCCTTCACAATTCACAGCCAGGTTATGTTCTAGATCAGTTCCTTGCTTGGCAAGATTATGCCTGTTTATTTGCTTCTATTTTAAAACATTCCGACAAGGCACTCGTTGGTTGATGTCAATGTCACTGCAGTGTTCCTGCTTATTTAATCATTCAGGATCGATTTAGCGTCTATCTGCAAACTCTTTAGAGTCGTCGATCTTCCACTGCAGCAGAGCTCCCCGCATATCCTTTTGCAGGAAAATTGTGTGCGATTGTGGTGATCACTATTGGGAGCTGTATTAATGTCTACTAAATCTCTATCCTCTACAGGTAGGATGATCTGTATCAATAAGCGCCATACACCTCAAGGATACTAGACACAAGCGCGCGCATATATACTGGTTTAGGACCTAGATCAGGGACAGTGGGAAAGCGTCCGATTTAATCCCTGGACTCATATAAACTCACTGGTAGGCCATGGCAACATGCAGGCAACATCCCCCTCCTTCCCCGCTTTTGTTCTTTCGCACATTCTTTTGGTTGGCCATTCCCAATGGTGAGCCCGAATTTAAAACCCTTTCACTGCAAGAAAAACTCATCATCAGTCTCATCGTAATGCAGCCTTTCATCCCGAGCCAGGATGTCCACCTTATCTCCCGTAGCTTTCTGAATATCACCAGCTTCGTACCCCAGCGAGGCGACACGTTTGCGGAGGAGATTAAGTGCTACAGCCTTCCCTACGGCGGCCTTGGTTTCACCTCGCACGTCCTCACCTATTATGCTATTACCTGCCTATGGGCTGGTCGCAGTCCCCTCTGGCCGTTCAGGAAAGTCAAGTACAGCAAGTGGGATCTATTCCTGGGTCTCACGGGCTTGGTGCTGTCGGTCGGGTTGTCGATATTCACCATCGTTATGTGCAAGAATCGATGGCAGTTATTGGTAGTCGCCGTCTGGAAAATGAGCATGTCGCTCTTGAATGGAATCACCGCGGTACATGCTGCCGCCGTCGTGCTGAGCAGCGGGGGGTTAGAACCAAAGACCGGCAAGACGGCGTGGTGGATCCTGCTATGTATGTTCTTCTATATTCTTGTTCTGCACATCCTTGCTAACATCATTTCGCTTTTTCCAGACGTGCCAGGGATGTTTGCCGGAATGTCGGGCGTAATGTCCCTCGTCGTGCAGAATTGGGATAAACCCGGCGTCAGGAAGCTTACCATCTCCTTCTACTGCATAGTCGGTGTTGGCGCGGTCGTTTTCGTGGTCGGTCTATACCGGGGTATGCAGCGGCGTTATAAATATAGGCTCGTGGAAGAGAAAACAGGGGAAGACGATGAAAAAGTCTGGTACTGGGGTATTGGAGGCTTTGCTTTCTCCATAACGTTATTCGTTGTCCTGGCGGCCTTCTATGGGGATTGGGCTCTGGGAATAATGGCGAATAACTTGGTGGGTCTGCCGAGCGGCGACAGCGCTGGTCTATTCTGGTCTTATTTTATTGCGAAACGGTTGACGATGTTTAGTTGGTGACATCCCGTGCGGATCGACGTTTTTCATTATTTCCCCAGCGATTCCATTTGTATGTACTATATAATTTTTAACTTGGGGCTCTCTGCAGATGATTCCGGATGCTGATATTACAGAAGGTAAAGTTAACCATAGTGCACTTGGGGATGAAGTCATCTATGTTAAAGACTAGCACTGATTGCCAGTGACCTGCTGATTACCTTTGGATTACCTTGGTCGAAGTTGTACCCAACGGTCAGTCGCAGAAACGGGAATTTACTATGTCATGATTAGGGATGATCTGAGGGACGGGCAAGTAACGAGAGTTTCAATATGTCTCTCACATAGTTGACCCCAGAAATGGAAAGCTTATAGAAGTCGATGCTAAACTCATTCTGATTCCATCCAGCATGGTGCATGCCGCTGCTCGGCAGATGGGTGCAGCTAGGTATTGGCCTTGATTTTGACACGGCAAACAATCAAAAATTTATTCTTCACTTTTTACTTGAGCTCTTCGTACATTCCGTCTTTCAAATTTTTGCAGAAACATCGAATGACGGAAGCTCTAAAAAAAATGAGGTTCGAAGCTGAACCTATGGTCCAGTTAAAGGCTCAGACAGGAGGCCCGAACCGAACTCAAAGTCAGTTCTAAGTTCAGAGAAAATGGTCGCCGAGCTGGACTGAACCAAGGATCTATTGCGCAAATTTTGGGAGGCCATGGATCAAAAATTCACCAGAGCAAAATCGGCTCATGGAATCTCTAAATAACATGTTTTTATGGTCATTTGCGGAATCGAGTGCTCGATCCTGTGTATAAAAATGGAAGGAGTATGGTTTTTACCGTATTTGCGGACATAGCCGGTATTTGCACTGAAGCCCCTTGGCAAACAGGTGATGCCATGCTCGATCATTACGCGCGCCGCTATCCATAACGGAATCAGCACTTTGTCGTCGATGCCGCAAGGATCCCGCCCGCCGCTCGCGATCACGCCAGGTTCCATCCCGCCCGGTGCCCAGGCCCCGATCAACCCGAGCCCGTCGGCCCGCACGCCCTCCCAGTTTCAGGCGTACGCCTTTCAGCTCTCACCCCCGGCTTACGATGACCCAGCCCTCTCCAACCCCTGGACGCCGCAGCACCATTGGGACCCGCACAGCGCCCCCCTGCCTGCGGAGCACCCTAATCGCCCGCGCATGCACTCAATGCATTCCTTCTCGTCGTCCTCCCGCCCCCCAAGCCGGTCGACATCTGCGGTGGCGTTTAGTGCGCCGAGCTTCGCGTTCCCCGAGCCACAGGTGTATCGCTCCTCGTCGGCCCGTCCTTCTCTGAGTCCACAGACTACTCCGCCTGGCCATCGACCCAGCAGGAGCGACGTCGGCCACAATGGCTCCTTCACTCCTGTTATGCGGCACAACCCCTCCGTGGCGTCCTTCGCCACTGTCTCCTCGTACAACCCCAACCTGGACGATGACCACTATGATGCCTATTCCTCCGTGCGTGCCATTCCTCGTCTCTTACCCATTACTCACCTATTACATGCACAGTCACACGAAGACCACGCAGAACCCATCACCCGCTCCCTAGAAAACATCGCGTGCGTGCCCACCTCCCATCCCAACGATCTCTCACTCATTTCCACCCCCATTTAGCCTTGACTCCGAGGAAGGTCTGATGCGCTTCCAAGCGGGCGACCTCCCAGAGTCCGATCAGGAATGGCACCGGCTCGTGCCCCCCGGCGCATGCGACGCCCTCGGGAAGGAGGAGGTCCAGCGACAGTCCGTCATCTTCGAGGTGGTCAAGTCCGAGCGGGAGTATGTTGCCGATCTCGAAGCCGTGCAGGATGTCCGTCTACTCCTACCTTCATGTCCAACCTAAAACTAACTGCGCGGGAATTATAGGTCTTCATCCAGGGCCTGCACAGTGCGTCCCCGCGCATCATCCCCGAGTCCAAGCTCGCGGGCTTCATCAGCGAAGTCTTTGGCAACCTACACCAGATCCTCGCACACCACCAGCAGATGCTCGGTGCCCTCTTTTCACGGCAGCGCGATCAGCACCCATTGGTGCAGAGTGTGGCGGATATCGTGCTTGACAGTGTGTACCATTTCCTCGTTGCCTTTCTTTCCGTCCTATTTTGTCCTCGATACCCAATACTAACCCGTCCCTCCCCAGCAACACTCCAAACGACCTTCCGCACCTCCTACGAGACCTACATAAAGCACTACCCCCTCTCCGAATCGCACCACCGTTCGCAACTCCGTGCCAACCCCGCATACGCCGCGTTCATCCACAGCGTCTCGGGGGACCCGCGCGTGCGCAAGAGGGATCTGATCACCTTCCTCTCTCGACCTGTCACCCGTCTGCCCAGATTGAATCTGCTGTTGGAGCAAATACTTAAGCTCACCCCTAGGGGCGGGGCGGGGAGTGGGGGAGAGGAACAGGGGAAAAGGGGAGGAGAGGAAGGCCACCCGGACCTGGAAACCCTTCCGATGATCCTGGGCATCCTGAGCGACACGATCAAGAGCACGCAACCTGGCATTGAGGCGGCGGAGGGAAAAGTCAAGTTCTGGGGGCTGTGCGAGAGCTTGGTGTTCCAGAAAGGGGAGATTATTGTGAGTCGCAGTATGTCTTGGTGTTCCTTTCCCTCTTTCTTCTTTTCTTCGAGGGGAGGGAAGAGCGCTTAATTCATGCTGGAATCTTGATACATGATATGCAGGACATGGACCGCTACGACGAGAGCCGCACACTCGTCTATTCTGGCCCTGTTTCGCGCAAGACGCGCACCGAGACGGGGCTCTCGACAGCGTGGGTAGAGTTGTATGCGGCGCTATTGGATAACTACTGTGAGTTTTCCCTACTCTCTTCTGCATCTTGCGCATAAAAGCTCTAATAAAATGCAAATACACAGTCCTCCTCACGCGCGAAGAAAAACGCCCTAACCAGCCCGTCCGGCGTGTGCTCGTCTCCCGTGTGCGTCCTCCCCCCCCTTACCGTTCCTCTCCCACTAATCCCCTCCTCTTCCCACAGCCAATCCCCCTCCCCTATCTGCGCCTCGGGACCTTCACCTCCGCCCCCGAAACGCGGCGCGAGCGCGCGGACGACAGCCTCCTGCGGTACAACTCCATCCCCCTCTACCCGTTCACCATCTACCACGCCTCCGGGCGCGCGACGCGGCGATATACGCTGTACGCTGCGAGCGAGAGTATGCGACAGAGGTGGAAGGAGAAGATGGTGGATGCGATGGCGGTGGGGCGGGTGAAGATGGAGGGGAATATGGTGCGTGCTCTTTTTTGTTTTTTTGTTTTGGGAGTAGGGTTTTGATATAAGTGGGTGGGGGGTAGTATTTTGATCCTAGGACGCTCACGGACGGCGCGTTTCGTGTGGCAGGGAAGCATGTTGTGTCGGGGACAAGGCTGTTGGGGAAGGTGTCGGCTGCGGTGCCGTTTTGTACGCCCCCAGTTTCTCTCGCCACTTACATCCTGCTCTCGTAATTTACTTCTTATACAATAGACAGTGGTGGAAGACGCTTCCTCGCGATTGCGTGCGCGTCGGGGATCTACGCCTCTCCTTGGGGCGAAGAAAGTGCGTCCTTTTTCTTCCGTTCCCCCACATATCCCCTCATTATTTCCTCTCATCCCCTATCCTTCTCCCCACAGAATTCCAAAAAGTCCTCCCCCACGCTTCCCCTACCTCCATCGCGGCCCTACAAACCCTCGGCACGAAGTCCTTCAACAAGTTTGTCGTGCACACCTCCACCGACTCCGCGCTGCTCGCGTACTCACTTGATATCCTCGCGCGCGTTGCGCTGGGGCAGGCGAGCACGCAGACACTGATGGCGAGCGCGGAGCGCGTGGCGGGAGCGGAAAATATTGTGTTTTGTAGGGTTGTTGTGGTGGGACAGAGGATGTTGTGTAAATGCTTTTTTTTTTTTCGTGTTTGTGCTGAATGGCAAGCTCATGGACGGTGGGCTGATTAGTGATCTACGCGTCAAAACGCCGGCTTGGGTCAACCCTATTGCTGAATGTTTTGGAGGTGGTGGACGCGTCAGACATGGCGCTCTCCCCAAAGAGGACCAGTGGGAGCGCGAGCGCGAAGGCGTTCCGGTCTTTCCGCGAATTTGGCGAGGTAAGTCACAACTTCTGTTTTTTTTTTTTGTGTCAAGCATTCACGTTATTTGCTGTAGCCCGGGTTCATACCGAAGGACGCGCATGACCTTACGGCCTTGGTCAAGAAGATAGGTATATGTACGCGTGATGGGATCGTCATCGCGGATCCGACCAAGTATGTTTTCATTTTCATCTTATTATCTCTTGATGGGACTCATGCGCTGGCGGCAGTCTTGCCACTTCGGCGGTGACGATTGTGCCGGACCTGGATGACGCTCCTTCGAATTTGCCCATGGCGAACTTGAAGGCACGGACGGAGGGTACCAAGCCGCTTGGGCTCGTCCGCGTTGACGATAAAGAACTTTTGGTGATATACGACAGTACGCCTTTCGTCCCTTTGATGCTTCTCTCTCCACTGACATCCGCCACAGCAATAGGATGCTACATCACCAAGCACGGCGTGCCCACCCGCTCCTCAGGGTACATCAAATGGGAAACACAAGCCGTCGCCTACGCGCACCGCAATGGGCACCTGCTCCTCTTCTCGTCCGAGTTCATCGAGGTGCGCGACATCGCGACAGCGCGCATCGTGCAGGTTATCGAGGGGAGTGATATCCGACTGCTGTACTCGGGCCCGATAGCAAAGAAGGAGGACCCGATATTGGTGGCGATGCGCGGAGCGAAGGATGATAAGGATGGGGTGAGTGAACGGGTGGTGGAGTTGGCGGAGACGTCCGAGTTTGCCCCGCCCACACCGTCGATGACTACGCCGACTGGGGTGCAGTCATTATGGGATGAGTGGGATATGTGATCTGGAGAAACGAATATACACTCACGATCGTAATTTATGCCCCATGGACATCTTTTTCTCTCTCTTTGCTTTCGTTTGTTGGGGCTGTGATAACCAGATTGAATATATCCATAGAATGTCAAATTTTTAATGTTGTACTGGAACGCTGACCATTACTTATTGCACATGTAGTATTTTCATATTCCTGTTTGTATGCTCTCCGTAATAGGAATCAGGAACAGATGGATCATGGAACACAATAATAAATGTAGCATTTGACCACGAGTCCGTCAGAATATAGCTAAAACATGTAAAGACAGGATAGGAGCACTCCCAACGGTATAACAATTACTTCCTGATATACGTAGTCATACCCTGCAAGTTTGCTGTATCTGAAAAAACAGTGGTGAGGAACCGGACGAAAAGATAATACTACGATACTCACTGATGGTAAGACCTGCAGATTTGGCAGGGCCTGCAATATCTGCATTCTGAATAGTCTTTGCGTTCCCGGGTCCAGCCAACGACAAAACCTCGATGGACATGGAAGTTGGGGCAAGCACGTACAGATAACTGGAGAGACAGATGAGCATGCCGTATCTGCGGGAGAGAAGTAAGGAAGAAAATCTTACTCGGTATTGCCAGCGCTGGCTACAGTGCTATCGATTATAGCTGACGTCTGGTTTTGTTGGTATTGCTGTCGTAGAAATTTCATTGCATCAGCAATGAGTACATCTGACATGAAGAGTAAAAGGCACCTTAATGATACTGCTTTTGAGATTGTTATCGATGCTGATTTCCGTAATAATCTTTGTCCCGGCATCGATGAGGAAGTAAGTCCCTGTTCTCGGGCTAAATGTCGACCAGCAAATGGCGGCCTCTCCGGCAATAGCCACCGAGGAAGACTTATTTCCCTGGGATCCTCTTCCAAGAGAAGAAAGGTCGAAGATGCTGTAGCCTAAAGCAGTGTCAGCGGCAAGAATGGCGTTCCTCCCTTCGACAAGTGTCATCCCAAATGTCATGAGGCCGCCTTTGGCCGGGGGGACTGACTGGAAGTTCTCGGAGAGAGAGCCATCAGGTGCGACATCCCAGACCGCAAGGAATCCAGGTTGCGGTGGGATACCCTTAACCGATGCTATGAGCTGTCTATTGTCCTCGGAGAATATTATGTTGCTGGTAGTACCGGGAGGGCCGGTAGCAGGTGTGGTCTGGTTGAGGTGAAGCGAGCGTACAGAGTTCCCAATGGGTTCGAGACCCCTCTGTTTGTTGACTTTGAAGCAGCTGGAGCAGAAGAAATTAGAAAAAAGGACCATGCCGCTTGAATAAATTAACTAACCTAACACCGTTGACGGCCCCTCCATTGAGAACGCACACAGTGTCTCCTGATCTGTTTATATCCACAGACATAGGGAACTGTCCGCCACTGTTAACGGGTTGGCCAATCATCTGAAGGTTAGTTGGGTCGTTGGGGTTAACGCTGAAAACAGCAACCGTATTCGATCCAGGCTGGCGTGCCAAAATTATAGGTAAAAAAGATATGTAAAAAAGACTACTCGACCATTCTACTCACGTTGACGGTCGCAACGATGTCGCCAGCAGAGGATGCCTTTATCACTCCTTGTGAGAACAAAGGGTCGGGTCCATTCGCAGAACCGTGAGCACCAATGCCTCCGGCATATATGGCTCTTCGCAGGGTCTGGGTGGAAGGCTAAGTTACAATAAATGTTTCAGAGCATTATACTTTACCAGCTGCCCGTCGGTGCCAATGTCGGCGGCTACCACATAGTTTCCACTTGGTTCGTTGGTAATCACTGCGAGGGCAGGTTAGCAAGGCGTCGGAAAAAACATCAAATTTGAAATTCACAGTATGTAGCACCAACAGAGCGCCCCTTTGCAGGAGACAGCTGCTTGGTCGTAGAGTTTGTTGTTTCACTGCTGCGTACCTCAGCTGCGCCAGGGCTAGCATGAACACTGAGTGTAAATGAAGTACAAGCCAGAAGTACCGGGAGGAGTATGGAACTGGTCGATTTCATCTCAGTTAGTGAATTAGAGGCGTTGAGATGTGGGGTGAAAGGAGAAGTCAATGAGCAGTTAAATATTGAGAGCTGAGAGTATCCTCCTTAAATATCTGGCAAGCCAACTGCGAAACCAAGAAAGGAGGTGGCATGGACTGAAGTCCCTTGAAACTTGTGATACGTATGACTGAGTAAGCATTGTTGAACTTGAAGCCGCACGAGCTTCACAAGCCGCACCGTAGGACCTACATAGTAAGCACAGTGCATGATCTGTATTTGCAAGCAGTTTTCGCAGAGTCTCTATGACGCGTTGAACAGTTGACAGCCGAGATTGCTGTGATCGAGGTACCGTTGCGAAATCGTCGCTTGAAGGTTCTATTTTAGTTCGGATGTGATCATGGGCGGGGTCGTGCGGTCAAGCAATTATCAATGATTTCCAGCAGAACCCAGGGCTTCAAGTAAGTTCACGTGCCATTGAGTAATGCGCAACGTTATGGGCGCTCAATGGGCGCAAGAGGGCAGTGCTCAACGCCGCCCTGCTAAGTTGCTGCCACTTCGAAATGTTCCAGCATGAGAGAACTGATGCAAAGTTCATACACAGTCGCAGAGCCCGCCCAAAGAATCCATGGCAAGGAAATAGACAGAAAACCAGACATAGAGAGCATTAGGTATGGATTCTGCCCAGAAATACCTTCGAACGAAGTTAATTGCTTGTGACACAATTGTCGCCGTTTCCCAAGAAGTGTGAAACAGTAAGTTAAAAGACCGAGTGTAGCGGGCGGCTAGAGTATTCGGTGTATCCGAAGGCCTTTAGAGCCGTAATATTTTGATGATCAGATTGTAGTTCGAAAGCCGTGAACCTTGAATGCTTGAAATTCGAACAGTCACGCCACGTCAGAAGTGCCTTCAAAATGGCCATTGGTATTGATAATTACCTTTCGTCTAGTAAGATTGTGTCTGGGTTGGTTCGATATGAGACCGGAATGAAGTCGTTTTCCAGTTACTGGGAGATCGTACGCGGTATGTGATGATGTACGTGGCCAGGACGCAACTCAACTCGATACCCCAACAGTGTGACCGATCTCATCAAGTAGAGCTTCGGAGTCGAAAGTATTAGGTATGGTCGGCTTTGCTGTAGTTCCAAGATTAAGACAGTCTCCATTGCCTACCAGTGCCGACATATATCAGTCAACCTTTGAAGTATGAGTTCGAGCCTCAGCTGAGTGTTGGCTGGGTGGATCTGTTCGTAGCATGTCTTTCAATTCATATAAAGAGCAGATTTTTTCTGCAATATGGCGAGAATACCTAGCTTGATAATATATATAGTATGCTGTTATGATGCCGATATTGAGTTGAGATTTCTGAGTTGGGTTGATTGTCTTGCCGTTTCCCTCCAAAAGAATGTTCATTGGGTAGGTATCCGTCGGGCCCCGGCCGCTGATTCGTCCGCTCGGTGACTTCCACGCTCAAGCCATCCGGGCCAATGCTAGCGTCGGTCTGGTTCACTATAACCCCTCATCTATAACCACTATCGCATCTAGTTTGCTACTGGCGTGAGCCCTCGTCACTCCGGTCAAATGATCTTTTTTGATTGTGTTCCTCAAGTCTCTGAACTCTTTCTCTCAGGATTGATTAGATTCTGGTCTCATGATGATGCAAACCTTGAACTGTCGACAATGTTTCAAAGCTTTCTGTTTCGAAATTGTCAAGCAACGTGCTATCCAACACTGCCTCGTTGTTCCGTCGCTCTACTGGAAATCCAATCAACCCCACACAATTATCGGAAGCCCTGCGACGATTGACAAGTTGGTTTAGTTTTTCGCAGTTACGCCATCAAGTATACTATTTCGGTTGATATGACGATAAGTCACCAAGAAACCCCAATCATGGATGTTGTATTCCTCGGTGGTCTATTTATTCACAAGAGTGCTGGAATCATTTCAAGATCGTCGCTCACGCAACACAAAGTATCAATGTGCGTAAGCTAACTCGTGCATTTTATGTGATAATGTGATACTTACTGTTCAGTCATGCGTCTTACAGCTCCGAGTGGATCTCAAACATGCTGTCGATTCATGTCGCTATACGGCTAGTAGAACATATATATAGGGATGCGAGTGAGATACCAAACTATTCTTTCATCCTTCTCGATTTTCCCTCTTCTGATTCTTATTTCACTCCTTTTCCTTTTTGGAGCAGTGCTCTCCTTTACTTCCTTCATTCACTCTTTTGCTTGAGACATTTCTTCATACATCATAATTGGCCAATTTTTACCCGCTCATAATGAAGTTCTCATTCACCAGCAAGTGTGCCCTGTTCTCGATCTTCCTGGCTTCAGCGTCCCTTGCTGTACCTTTGCCTAGTCCGAGTGCCGCCTCCACAACTGCTCATGCCCAGAGTGGCAACAAGACACATGCATCGCGCAAGCAGATGTCCCCAGCAAATGGCCAATCTGTCGGGGCTGCTTACTGTGAGTTTCCAGCACTAGTATCTTTATTTTCCGGCTACTTATCCTCTTGCAGTTATCACTAATGAGCCCGATGGGAATTTCCTAGTGGCAGCCGATATCGGTACTAATGGACAACTGGTGAGTCGCCTTTTCATAACAAAATTCCCCGTTTTTTAATTTCTACCAGACACTACGAATGGCCATAGACGCTGGCGGACTTGGTGCACATGGCATTACGGCTTCTAATGGTCCTGATCCTTTGTTTTCGCAAGGTGCTGTAAAGGCATCCTCCGCGGCTAATATTGTTGCAACTGTTAATGTAAGTCCAGTAATCAGTTGGTAATGACGGTAATGATACTGATATTCTTACAACGCTCGGATAGTCTGCATCAAATACTTTGGCTGTATTCAACATTGATCCTAACGACCCAACAAACGTGAAAATGATCGGAAAGCCTGTTGGTAGTGGTGGAGAATTCCCTATGTCTCTAGCTATAAATAAAGCCGGAGATTCCATTTGTGCTCTGAATGGAGGGGCAGTTAACGGCGTTAGGTGATTTCTTTGTTGAATTTTCTCGCCCTCGTAACTGACCTAAATAATCCAAGCTGTTTCAAGGTTGACAAGCAGAAGGGTCTTGTACCCATTACGAATACTGTCCGCTCGCTCAACCTCAATCAGACAACCCCTGCTACTGGTCCAGCGGGGAGCGCGAGTCATATAGTTTTCTCAGAAGATAACACTCAGCTCGTGGCATCAGTGAAGGGCGTTCCCCCTCAGCCCGGATTCCTAGCTGTGTGGGATGTAGCAGCCGATGGTTCTCTCTCGGCCGACTTCCAATCTGTTGCTCCTGAGAAAGGCGGCCTCCTGCCGTTTTCGATGACAGTCATCCAAGGGAAGAATGCCATCCTCGCCACTGACGCTGGGCTGGGCTTCGACATTTTCGACTTTTCATCTCTAGGAAACAGTTCCAGTAACGCTTCCAGCTCAGCAGGGGGCAAATCTTCAGCTGTAGCCATTGATGGACAGTCCGCAACCTGCTGGTCAAGCTTTAGTACAAAGACAGGGAATTTCTACCTCACTGATATTGGGACATCTATCATCACCGAGGTCAACGTCGATGACAACTTGAACGGCACGATTGTGAAGGTGAGATGCTGCAATTAGCCTATGGCATTTGCTAATATATCCAAACGTTCTCGCAGCAATACCAGCAAGACAAGGGCTCTGCTACCATTGACAGTGACATTGCTACTGTTGGCAACACAGAGTATGTTTTTATTTATTTTTCCATCTGAGATACAAGAGGCTCACCGCAATTTTCAGCTTCCTTTACGTTCTTACTCCCAACTCCACATCGATTGATGTTCTATCTCTGGGAGCACCTGCGCAAGCAAAGAACGTCCAGAAAGTGGATATTGCAGGTCCCGCTAAAACCGCTGGCCTCACTATCAGTGAGAAATTTTATCCTCCGAGGAGCCTCTGACGAAATACTTATTCTAATAAATACAGACGCCAACAATTTGCAAGGCATGACTACTTTCATTCGGAAATGATCTAATTTCCAAAGCGCTTATAAATGCGGCTATTTATTTATAAATTATCTTGAAAATCAATGCTGCATCGTAGCTCAATTTATGCACTGTTGACTAGTTTCCTTCAGTTAGAAAGCAGTTCAGAACTTCATTTGACCGCAACATATCCCAACGGGTGTGTACAATCAGCGGGTAAGGGTTTAGTCATAATCACGTGTTAGTGACAGCACGCGACTCTCAAATTGGAATTCAACTTTGACCCCTCGATCCTCACTGTTCATCTAGCAAACGCTGCCAAGCCTGCGCGGTCTGAGGCTCGTTGGCTCATACGGATTGGTTCATACGGAATTGGCCCATCCTTTCTGTAAACTTCAATGTCTCGTTATCTACCCATATACTTTTAGACAAAATTCTGCGACTCTCCTCAGGCCATCCGTACGAAATCCAACTGCAGAATGTGGCTACCGTCAACAATTCTCAGCTAACTCTCAAAAGTCTTCCTTTGGACTTGCACATTTACACTCTCAGCCTCCTCAAAGTACTTAAGGTTATCCCCCTTTGGAACGTGTGTTATTAGTTGTAAAGTCCAAGCAAAGTTGAAAATTACGTTGCCCATTCAGTCATGCAAATCTCTGCACTACGCTACCTGTCAAAGGATAATTTGGTTGTATGCCCTTCGTCGCATATACGCTGCAAATTGCATTTATGCACCCACCTTTCCTATGATTTGGATGTCTGCCATACAACAAGAACGTGCGGTAGCGTTGCCCTCTAGATGGCTAGCATAGTATGGGAAAAAACCGACTGGAAAGCGGGAATTTTCATGCTTGTGGATTCGTCTAAGCTTTCTGTATTCAATTTCTCATCGCATATATCCGACTCGAGCTTAGATTCTTTATATCTCGTCCCCGGAGGTCTATTTTTAATAACGCGTTACAGCGAATGGATTTTTCTCTGGGATCTTGGCTATTTCAGTCGTCCTAGTGGAGTTTTGCGCGCCGAAAAACTTATCTTCGTTGTCTCAAGTGCTGGAGGGGCAGAAAATTTCGTTGCAAGAACGGCTAGAGCGCTCGTTTACACCCTTATAAAGTTTGTCCCCACCTGGAAGTTATTTTAACACATGTGGAGTGCGTTAGGTGTTGTTCCCGAAATCCTATCCCGCCAAAGTCTATCCTCTCGCTAAAGTCGTTTTCTACCTCACGCCACACTTACAACTTCAAAATCGGAACAGCAGTTGCAATTGCAATGGTGGTCAATATTACACAGGGAAGGGAAGTCCCAGAGCCTGAAGGAAACCATTTATCGAGCATCTAAAATATAAGTAAGCAACCAATGGGGTAGTAAATACATCTGGACATTCCTCCACTTCCACTCCTAATCCAATTTTTATATGTATTTTCAGACCAATCACCCGATCATCGTCCCGTCTTCCTCCGTCGCCTCCGTGGTATACACCGCGCACAGGCCGTCGTCACCCGCGCTGACGACGACGGAACCGCCAAGGCCTAGAGATGCACCGAGCACGGGTGCCTGGTGCCCCTTGTGCGTGCGGATGAGGGCTCCCGTGCGCGCGTCCCAGGTGCGCAGGGTTTTGTCGGCTGAGGCGGAGATGAGGAGATACGGCTTGGGAGCGGGGTGTGCGAGGAGGGTAGTTATTGCGTCCTGTGAAGGGCAAAGGCATTATAAGCACTAGAAGACTTTGGGGACGGATAAGAAACGTTTACCTGGTGCTCAAGCGTCGCGCGCAGGCGCATAGTCGTCAGATCCCAAATACACGCCTTCCCGTCCGTCGCGCCCGTCACCGCCACCCCCGGGCCGGTCGACGACCCGGTAAGATCAACAAATGCGACCGCTTCGACGCTCTCGCCGTCAGTGTGCCCCCCGAGAGTATTGACGACCTCGCCTTTGCTCAGGCTGACGACGCGTACGCCCCCTGCTGCACCGCCCACAACAGCGAGCGTCGAGGCCGGGTTGATCGCGAGGGAGGTGATGCCGTCGAGGCTAAAGCGCGCGTCGTCAGATGTGAGTTTGAATATGGGGGTTGGAGAGCGCGGGTCCCAGAAGATGAGGGTGCCGTCGGCGCAGGCGGAAATGATGCGTTTGCCTGGAAGAGAGAGGTGAGTGATAAGTATTTTTTAGGGGAATAAGTAGATGTGGAATGAGCATACCATCTGGTGTGAATTCACCGCAGTTGACGGCGCCGGTGTGCCCTGCAAAGACTTGCATTGTGTTTCCGGATGGAACTGGATATATGAGACGGGTTAAAAAATCATAGACATGTGAAGGAAATAGCATACATACGTTGCCAAAGCCAGAGAGTGGAGTCGTTTGCACCAGCAAGGAGGACGTTGCCCTTCGGATGCCATCTGAGGAACTAAGATGCGATAAAAACAATACATTCATAACTTCGTCTCGCAGAGGCGAAACAACACATACCATAACTTCATCTGGCCCCTGCAGCTCAGTTAAGAACTCCCAAGTCTTGTAATTCTCCTTGCCCACTCGTCTCCATACCCTAATCTTCCCATCCATGCCGCCCGTCGAGACCATCTCGCCGTCCGCACTCCACGCTGTGCAGGTCACGCTATCGGTATGCCCGGTCAATTTTACTATGACCTCGCCATCAGTGATGTCCCAGATATATCCCAGATCGTCCTCTCCTCCAGAGACGGCAAGAGGCTCTGAGGGATGGCATGCGACGGCGAAGATGGACGCGCCATGCGTGGTGAAGTGCTGTACGGCGTTATCCTCGCCCTGACTTGACGAGCCGGCCGCCATCTCTCCCAGGGTGTCCTCACCCTCATCGTCGTCGTCTTCCATGGGGTGATCGCCCTCGTCCTGGACCTCGGCGAGGATATCGTCCTCTGTGATGAACTGCTCGTCCTCTTCCCCCTCGATATCGACGTCCTCGTTATGCTCGTGTTCTGCAGCCATTGCGGTCGTGTTATACAAAGATCTGAATTAAGTGGGGAAATATGCGATGCTAGAACGCTTTTATGGGCATGGGGGTGCTGCTGAGTAAAGAGCAGAGCTCGCTACCGACGTCGAAGAGATTTGACTCTTTGCTGACAGATAGAGATTGATAAAAAGTTGCCATATCGGGATTTACAGGACTTCCCAGGGATGTGATCGGTAATCAGCTTCCCGCAAGGTCGCCGACTCGAAGCACGACGTGTCCGGTTCCGAGCTTCACAACCATCGAAGGCTCTGAGAACGGGCATTTCAGTGGAGCGAGAGGAGACATGAGAATGCAGCAATCCATAGAACAGAACAGAGGGTGCGAAATGTCCATAGCCGAGCTGAGTGAGCCCGACCGAGAAAGATGACCAAGCAAATAAAAGTTGACCTCCACGTCAGTCTCATCAAGTTTCGCATTCCTTCCTTTCTTCTATACCACCATGAGATTCTCTCTTTCCCTTCTCACTGCCGCCCTAATAGCGGGCGCGAGTGCCTCCAATGTCATCGACCTCACCCCGGACAACTTTGATAGCATCGTAGGAAAGGGAAAGCCCGCGCTCGTTGAGTTGTAAGTTGTCTGCAGGGTCAATGACAAGCTCGCTTCTGATGTTTTCTTTATAGCTTCGCTCCCTGGTGGTATGTATATATCTTATTACTCGAAAACTACCGAATAACCAACCCAAAAATTCTTCAGTGGACACTGCAAAGTACGCACATTCCAATGCTGCGCACGCGCCTAAACTTATTCTTCTGAATAGAACCTTGCTCCTGTGTACGAGCAACTCGCCGATGCTTATGCACACGCAAAAGACAAGGTCGTGATTGCCAAGGTTGATGCGGACGGCGCTGGCAAGCCTCTGGGTCAGAAATACGGCGTCACCGGCTTCCCGAGTAGGTCCATTTTTCCTTTCACGCTCTTGCGCCGCTCACAGGAACTTCTAGCTCTCAAATGGTTCGACGCAGACGGAAAGGATGAGAAGTACGAAGCCGGACGTGACCTTGACACCTTGGCTGGATTGTAAGTGCTTCGTGTGTTCGACAGACGGCATAGTTAATGGCATTGCAGCATCACAAAGATGTCTGGCGTGAAATCGAGCATCAAGCCCCCTCCTCCGCCTGAGACGCTCATCCTCGACGCCCATTCATTCGATGAAGTCGTCCTGGTACGTATATAGACATGCATTCTGAAATTATGTTCTCATTCCTTGGCACAGGACTCTTCAAAGAACGTTCTCGTTTCATTTACTGTACGCGCTAACGCCTATTTACACTGTGAACCCTAATAATCTATTTGATACAGGCTCCGTGGTGTGGCCACTGCAAGAACATGAAACCCACATACGAGAAAGGTAACGGCGTCTACACGTCCTGCTTCTATAGATGCATGTTCACCCTATGACACAGTCGCCACCACCTTCAAGCCTGAAAGCGACGTAGGCCGCATAATCTTCCCTTCCTCCCGCGCTATATTTATACATAAGCTCTTATCCCTAGTGTATCGTCGCCAACGTTGACGCCGACGACCAGAAGAACAGGCCCCTTGCCACCAAGTACGGGGTCAGCAGCTTCCCCACGCTCAAGTTCTTCTCCAAGGACAACAAGGAAGGCGAGGACTACGACGGCGGACGCAGCGAGGAGGCCTTTGTCGCCTTCCTGAACGAGAAGTGCGGCACCCACCGCGCGGTTGGCGGAGGCTTATCTGATGAGGTGCGTTACTTTCTGCCCATTCGGCTTGTATCTAGTCGTATCTCCTTGCATCGTGCCATGTCCGGCGTCTGACGTATCCCCGCGCAACTCCCCCAGGCTGGCCGTCTTGCCGAGTTTGATGCCCTCGCCCACAAGTTCTTCGTCGCCACCGCGGACGCGCGTGATTCGCTGTACAAGGAGGCCATCGGGCTCGCGTCCTCCGCCGGCGCAGCATCCAAGCACTACCTCCGCGTTATGGAGAAGGTTGTGAACGGCACTGAGACGTATGTCGAGAAGGAGGCTAAGCGGTACGTTTCTTTCATTTCTGTATGGAGGGAAGGGGCGTGTGACTCATGTGTACTATCCTCCCCCCCTGTCTATGTCCGCCACATATAGGCTCGCTGCGATCCTCAAGAAGCGCACACTGTCTCCCTCGAAGATGGATGAGATCAAGATCAAGGCCAATATCCTGCACGCGTTCCTCAACGAGAAGAAGGAGGAGGAGGAATCTAAGGTCGGACGTGCGGAGGCGGAGCTCTGAAGCGTACATACATATCATATGTAGCACCTGCATACACGATATATACTTAATCTATTGGAACTTCAAGGAGATCTGCGAAACCCTCCCCTTCTCCGGGCACATCGGGCGCTTATCCCCTCCAACAGTGAGAGTGAGCTGCCTCGCGTTGATTGCAAAGTGGCTTTGGGTCGCCTCGTGGAGGCGAAGCGAGGCACCCGTGATCGTGATCGACCTTGAGGTGAGAAGCATAGTACTGGAAGTACCCTCTGTCCATCCCTGTCTGTCACCACGACCGTCAGATCATCAGTTATGGAGAAATGCACGCTGGTGTATATTTGAGGTTGCCGCCGTCAGCGCTTGCCGTTTTACCTCTTATTAACCCTCCAGTGCGGAACTTGGCCACGGAAGCCTGAGGACCCACTTGTGCACCACTGTGAAATCGATTCTGGACAGATCTTGCTTTGTATTAACTTCAAGTGCGATCACGGAACACCTGCCTTTCAGCTACCATGGGGCCCCATCCAGTGCCTTTTGTCCCCCCCAGCGTTATTTCCGACGACGATGGCGATTCCGCCCGCGGGCCACCCCCGTTACCCCCTGCGATAGCAGAGATGCGCCGACGAGAGTTCCAGGCGAATCAGGAGTACCAATGGCAAGTCGGCGAGATGGCCCAGGTGGAGCGGAGGCGGCAGGAGGAGATGGCGTATGTGAGGCAGATGGCGACGCAGGGAGGTCGGGAGGAGCTGAGGCCGGATGGCCAGCCCCGCGTACCGTTTATCCCTCCTAGTGTTGTTAGTGGCGATGATGAGGAGGGTGAGGAGCGCGAGCGCGAGGATCCGCGAGAGCGCGGGGATAGGCAGAGACAGCAGCGGGAACAAAGCGCTGAACGTCAGACCGAGCGGGATAGGATACGGGCTGCAACGGTAGAGAGGGAGCGACAGAAGGATCGGCAAAGGGAGCAGGAGGAAGAGGTGGCGGAGAGACAGGCACAGGAGCAAAATAACAGACTACGGAGACGGAGCGAACGCTTGCGGCAGGAGGACCGACCGAATTGGGAGGACGAAGAGGCCCCCCAGCAGCAGTTCGTGCAAGAGCGCCGGCGGGAAGACTCCCAGAACAAAGTTTATGAGCTGAAGGCGTACCGTTGGCGCCCGTCACGAGACCACTGGAAACATGCCTCTACTCACAACACCAGCGGGAAGCCAGCGCCCACCAGCGTGCGGATTATTACATGGAACGTGGACTTCATGAACCGCTTCCCGCACGACCGCATGGCGGCGGCATTGACGCACATCCGGCGCGACGTGCTGCGGCTGAAGGACATTGTGGAGCCGCCGCCGCCGTGCTGCATCCTGCTGCAGGAGGTGCGGTACTCCGTGATCGACGTCGTGCTGAGTGACGAGTGGGTGAGACGCCATTTCATGGTCACCCCCCTTTCGATCGAGAAGTGGCCTGGGGACGCAAAGTACGGCAATATGACTCTCGTTGCAAGGTCGCTCTCCGTCGTGCGCGCGCAGATTATTCATTTTGCGCCGGGGACGCATACGATGATGCATAGGACGGGCGTGGCTGTGAACATCCGCCTGCGCGCGCCTGAGCCCAATCCGCGCAATGTCGTCGTGTGCATCGTCAACACGCACCTCGAGTCGCTGTCCGCTGGGGAGCCATTGCGGCCAAAGCAAATGGCTCTCCTCACGCGCTTCCTGAATGACAAGGATGTCATTGGGGGGATTATAGCTGGAGACATGAACGCGATTGGGTACACCGACAAAGATCTCCCAGACAGGGTGGGCCTGAAAGACGCGTGGAAAAAATCGAACTGGGCAGAGGAGGGGTTTACCTGGGGATACCAGCGGTCTAGCGCTGAGCCAGGTGAGAACTTTCCCCCAGGGCGGTTGGATAAGATTCTGTTTTTACCTGGGAAGGGGTATAAAATCGAAGAGCCGCGCATAATAGGTGTTGGGGTCAAGGAGGAAGATGAGAGGGAGTTTATTAGCGATCATTACGGGTTGGAGACAACACTGCGAATGACTCGGTGACACTGGACAGAATCCATATATGACAGAGACAGACCCTGTCCGATCCTGTGCGTTTATCTGGATTTAATTCCGAACAGATATGAGGCTCACGAGAAGCGCCATACATATAGATTTTTTATGCACCATAGACTTCCGCTTTTAATATGCTTTCGTTCATGGGCTTGTTCTCGGAGACTCGAATATTGCGTTTCGTTCTTGAGGCGCATTGGCCCTCAGTTGATGATCCAAGAGTTTTTACTTCCGCTGCTGGACCGCCGGCCGGCGCAGATCCGCAGCTGGCATCGGGCTGGCGTTATTTTTACTTGCGTCTATTTATTTCCAGTAATTTTTCTTCGTGTTTACGAATCCAGAACATATGTTCACCGGCTAGACGTGCGATTTCTGAAGCTTCAGGCGATAAATCGGCAGCTGTGACAGATGTTCT
This sequence comes from Nidula niveotomentosa, assembly GCA_036937135.1. Classification (NCBI taxonomy): domain Eukaryota; kingdom Fungi; phylum Basidiomycota; class Agaricomycetes; order Agaricales; family Nidulariaceae; genus Nidula; species Nidula niveotomentosa. Next base: position 116,018 of record JASFDE010000010.1, read on the forward strand.
TCACAAAGTTCGCATGAGGAGGTTGCAAGAACATGCATGTCGAGGTGCTCTCATCGGACAGTGCTCACCGCTGCGCAACCGTGGTCACCATTGACAGTGACTGGTGACCAATTTGCAGTGCACATAGCGGCAAGAAAAAGACCTTCAGAAACCAAGTCGACAGTGATAACAGCTAACGTAATGTACGTGGTGAAGAAATTGCTGGGCATGCAGTTAATACTACGGGCTCAATGGATGAATCACCGGCACCTTATCATCAATCAAAAGGCATCATATGAACGGTGTTTGAGTGGGTGCTGGAGGACAAGGTGCAATAATATGAAGAACAGAATGAGATTCTCGAGCTTTCCAGCAACACGAGCATGCAGCCACTGCGCAAATGCCAGGAGTCGACGTCACCTACCGCTGTCGTCATCCTTGGTAGACTGGCCGTGCGGTGTCCCGGAGGCCGGGTAATGACCCATGGCAAGATTAGCTCAGGCCAGGCTGGAGTTCTTCCATTCCGTAAATACCGCTGACGCAGGCAAACAAAAAAACTGGAAGCGAATGGTTGAAAGGCCTCTGTGGCAGATGAATGGGGAGCAAGGAGTCTTGCATCTGCTCCTCTTAGACGAGGAGGTGATGTGATGGAAGAGAAACTGATAGGGACATGTGGAGATGGAAGCGAGGGATGCTCGGACGGGGCTCGGCGGTGTCCGTGCGTTGTCATGCGTTGTTTGTTCACAAACAAGGGCTGGTTGCTAGTACATATAAATTTGATGGGTCGATCTTTTTCCGTAGCCTTCCACGTTCTCACCTTACATTCCTTGTCTCCCTCCCCGACGTCCCCCACCGCCTAACAAGATGATGAAGTCTGTGCTCGTGACTGCTGCTCTCCTCGTGTCTGGCGCCGTTGCCCAGCTCCAGGTCAACACCCCGTACGTACTCTCCTAGTTGCGCAACTCTACCCGCTCTCCTTATCATCGTACCATTTTCCAGCTCCAACCCCGTGGTGTGCCAGCCCCTTCTCCTCACCTGGGCTCCCGGAACTCGTGAGCTCACTTTTTTTACTGTTGATACCGTCATTTCTGACACCTTTACCCCCTTAGCCCCTTACTTCTTGGTTCGTATTACCTATGCTTTCTAAGCGAGTGTGAAATTGACATAGTTGCGGTGTATCTGTTGAAATTTATAGAGGCAAGTAAATGATTAAGGTGCTAGCTGCCGAATATCAGCTTATTAATATTATTTTTTTCCAGCATTCTTCCTGGCAACCAGCCCACCGCCTCCGCTCTCATTGCGTTCCCTGAGACCAACAACACCCAGATTCGCTGGGTTGTGAACCAGCCTGTCGGTGAGTAGTGATTGTATTATAGCTTATAACTATAAATGCTTAAATGGCGTTTCTAGGTACTTCTCTTGGCCTTACTCTTCGTGACAACACCGGAACCACAGTCCAGTCCGGTGCCTTCACCGTCCTTACCGGTGGTAAGCATTCCCTATATTCTCGCAAGCTCTGCACATACTTACAACTCGTATGAATAGTCGACATCAGCTGTGTTGGACAGAGCAGCTCCGTTGACGTCAGCGCAACTGCCACTGGTACCGGAGGTTCTGGTACGAGCAGCGCAACTTCTCCCGCTTCAACTACTACATCTACTGCTGTTACTACTTCAGGCACCACTGTTGGCGCTACCACCACCACTGGGCCCGCTACTACTGGGCCCGCCAGCTCTGGCACCTCTGGATCTGGGTTTGTTTTCTCTTCTAAATCACATGAAAGCCAAAAAAAAAAATTAATTTTTCGATCATGAATCTAGAACCACCAGCAAGCCCGCCTCTGGAACCTCGTCTTCCGCTTCCACCAACACCTCCAAGGCATCTGCTGCCTCCGGCCAGTTTGCCCAGATTGGTGCCGCCGGTGTCCTTGGTGCCGTTGCCGTTGCGCTCTTCGCATAGAGGAATATTTCTTGACTGGACAGTCAAATGAATCGATGGATATTCTTCCTACGTACTCACTAGAGTCTTTGTCCTTCTTTGCCCATATACCTCCGACAAGTATATTCCTCCTGCTGTATCCCCTAATCCGTGGCTTGCTTACGCTTTGCAAAAATTTCCTGACCTACTACACACGCGCGCCTTTTCGCATACTATTAACCCTGCCTTGATTTTGGATTGGTTATTGTATTCGTTATGGCAGGACACTTTAGGTTCTTTTTTTGATAATCCTACTCCACTTTTCTACTCCTGCATGTGTTGTGTTCTGTTATCAAAAGAGTTATTGGATTTCTTCTGCGAATGTGCGATGATGGATTCAGGGAGGAGCTTGCTATTGTTTATCAACATCATTCGGTAAGCTTAAGAATGCTGACAGATAGGCTGACGTTGTCTATTAATTAATTCTCGTGAAGAACAAGGCCAACGTGGATCCTGGAAGGGCTGTATGGAAGCTGCGAGGGTGTAACGTTATCGGTAAACAGAAGAAGTGATGACGGTCAAGATGACGGTGACCAACTGCTGACCTATGTTAAGCAGCGGAAACGGATATACTCAGACAGGTTTAGCAGGTGAAATCTGTCTACGACGTCGAACGACCGCGTCGCGACTTCCAATGAGGTCTGTTTACGCGTTATTTGTGCGTATACAGCCACTTCCAGCTGTCCAAACACTTAACCCGAACAACCTTCATAGAGCTCTACATATATCATTGTGCCGGGGTCCTTGATAATGGTTTCCGCTGCAAAAGACGATGTGTGCTCTGTATTGAAGGCGATTCATCGATTCCCTGGTCCTGGAAGGGAAATTCAGCCAGCAAAAGCTGTACGCCCTATCTGGAGACTTTCTTAGGCCACCCAACATCCTCGGTAATGGATTCCGCTGTAAAAGAATCAATTAGAGCATATATCCTTGGCATTGAAGGTGATTCATCGACCCCCCTGGCCGCCGGTCCTAGAAGGGTACTTCGACCAGTAAAAACTATAAACCAGCTGGTGACTCTTTTGGCCGCCGTGTCTTATCGAATGCCCAAATGCAATGAGCAGCGTATTGATAGAGGAAGAGGAGATTCGAAAGGTGTGCGTCTTCCTCATACCATTATTCTGGCCCATTATTTATTCATGGCGCCTACTGTGAACAGCACACTTGTGGATGATAGTTTTCATCTACTTGGTTTTCATCTCTGAGAACGATCGATTGTAGGAGGGGCGAGCATTGCTCATTTCCGATTTCAAATGCCAGGTATTTTCTACGTGCCTTTTCATCGGCGTTCTTCTCCTTTCGACCGCGTCGTCATCTGTTTCTTCTCGAAGATGAGGGTCTACCTACCGGCAGCGAGGTAGAAATTCAGTCCCACATCCTAAATGGTGAGAAGCTCATCGTCCAGCCTTCATGGTATTAGTTGCTGACTGTTATGTAGGAGGCGTTAAGTGTTCCATCTATGGTTCCTGCGCAATAAACCGCGTTATCATACCCCTGCTCCGTCTTCCGATCTAACTAAATATATGCTATCGATTAAGGAAGTTTATGTGCAGTCTCCGAGCGAACAAATTGTGCTTTTCTTATATCCAGTTATTGTTATTTCAAATGACTCATTATTTCCATTATGTTCAGATAAAGCAAACTACTCTGTCCGAACCATGAATACTGTGTTGCACCTCTTCCAATGCTCAGAATTTCTGGTTCCGCGAACTGCGGCTCATCGAAAAGGTGAAGCTGAGACGATGGAAGTTGTGCATGCTGATCAGCCATTATGTGTTAGCGACCGGCCTCGTAGTTCCAGCGTCCAGAGATCCGCGTTTCTTCATTAAAGAGAAGCATTCCAGGTCACCTTGACCGTTAGGACCTAGTGTTCTCCTTTGTCCAGGGCTCGATTCGGCGCAAATTTCAACTACAGAATACAATAAACTTGCTGCTCTACCTCTCTTCTTTAACCTTGCCACCTCCAATATGGGAGATCTGGGCAGAGGTTGGCCAGCACTTTTCTTCACTGCTTCTAATATCCACTTAGTCATTAAAACATTTCTAGGACTTCGTTAACGTCTCCAATCCAAAAGTCGCAGACTCCTCCGAAGCTCGTGGATGTCCTCATCAACTGCGTCGCTGCCTTGGGGACCTAGTCGACAATCTCTCAACGAGGCCCGTCAAGCAATCTACTAGCATCTTCTTTGACTTCTGTTCGCTGTCCATCTCGCTTGGATAAGTAGTTCAGGGCATCTCGCCTAAAAAGACCGACTCTTCTTAGACCATCTCCTTTCCCTTTGGACGCACTTTTTCCGTTATCTTCCCCTGGCGCAACCAGAAAGGAGCAACTAAGAGGGCTATTGCGTCTTCTGTGCTACGGCCAAGCATGGCTTCTCGCTTGAATCCCTCCTGAAATTTCACAATTCCCCCTCTTCAGCCCATCCAGATATTGCCATTTTGCGCAATGCTTGTCTGGGCCGTCATCATTGTTGTCCCCGGAAAAACCATTCCGCAGAGCCTCTGTGAACTGTTCCCCCCCTTCCTACACCTTTCATCGCTAAGCGTCATTAAGCGATGTCACGGAAGCGAGCTCTCGAGATTCTTTCCAGCTCGCTTTTCTGAGTTCTCAGCCCTTATTCGCTCCTCCTCGCCCATGTGGCATGTACGCCGCAATGTATTTTAGATCGTTTGAAGTTGTCTAAAGGAAACGGTTAACGGCTATCTTTTGTTCAATGATGACTTTCTGGAGGCTCGGTATCTGCTCTAATGCTGCATTGTCGTATTCATGTTTTTCTTAGAAGAGTCCAATCTCTTTCCGCTCAGCTGAGTATTCATATTTATTTCAGGTATCCTTCACCTCGTAAGGTCAGCTTCGTCGTCTCCTGTCATGAGATGGACCCTCGCTCTGAGACTCTTTCCTGATAATGTAATTCTGTTGAGCTTTTCCGGCTTCGTGATCTCCTGGTAGTATTCGCTCAGGCTCGATTCAAGCTGCTTCTTCATGTGTCACTACGGGTCGGACTCCTACCTGTATATTGGCTTATTGCTCTGATCTTAACGTCTCTGTGATTCGGAAAGATGGCTGGTTTTTTCTCAGTTATTATTTCTACTTCACTTAGATTGCTCCATGCCCTTGAAAAAACCTTAATATCTCTAGTAGGGGCCACAAAATTCTTCTGTGCCTACTCTGGCCCCCGAGGATCGGGCCTCTGTCAACTTCCCACAAGGAGAACTGGTTGGCACTCTGAGATGTTTATGGAGAGGTGCCACCGCCACCATTTATGAGCTTGCTCCCCTACAGTACCTGTAGTCACCAAGCTGTTTTTGGTGTGTACAAACATTATATCAATGCCTTATAAAATTCAGACACGATTTTTTATCTCCATGAACTTTGATTTTAGGATATTGATGGATGAATATCTGCTACAAGATAAGCATCACTCCAGTCTATCACAGTCTGATTCTGTCAGCGGTGTTGCCAGTCAGCTCCGTTTGCTTCAAGAGATGCTCCAGAGCAATAAGAACTAACCATAAAAGCGAGCTCTGAATGCGCACCGGAGAGTTCCGGCGGCCCGGTGACACCCATATTGATGTTTGATCTCAATCTCGTTGGCAACTTCAACAATCAATTACATATTCGCCACAAACCCGCTGTGTAAGGCTCACTTTCTGGGCAGTCCTTACGGCTCTAAAGCTCTGTTATGGTATGTGGGCTCAGAATATTTCATGGAATTTCCGAATGTTTATGAACCCTGGACAGCCACAGTCGAATTCCACATGTAGGATTTTACCTCGGCGCTCCGAACAACTGCATCTGGAATCTGGAAGACAGGAAACAGCGTGAAACCCAGCCAGGAGGCAGAAAACCCCGATTCTTGGCTTATAGACCCCTTCCACAATCGGGATACTGACTTTCGTGACAGTCTTTTTCTCGCCTTCTCTTCCACTCCAAACCTATGCCACGCACGCCCATCCTTGTGACTCGGTAGCAAAAAATAACACCTATGCTTTTCCCGAAGTACGGAGTCATGATATTGCGAAGAATCTCCGGCTACGGCGTTTTTTCCCCCTGTAACTGTCACTTGCAGAATAGGCTTGACTTCCATTATAATTCCCAAGCTCGAGTCGACGCGATTTCCCCGCACTACGGCAAGTGATTGGAAATTATTCCCCAGGATCCCTCCAAATGGATCGATCACACTACACACGGTGCCTGCAGGAATCTGGAAGACCTTCCTGAATAGATTTTCAGGACGTAAGGTGGGGGACTGCAATTCCGACCTATATGAGCCACCGCTGGCAAATGATATAGATTCCGTTTTAACTTGCTTCCTCCTCCACCACCGTGAACAGTCATAGATTTCCCACTTCTCTAGAAGGCGCGTCAGAGCTTGCTCTTTGTCCTGAAAGATGGCACCTGGAGCAGTCCCCGAATGGACGATAGTCGACTTCATCCATAGGGGTCCATGGTGGAGAAATCGCGGTATTTTACCTTATCTCTCTTCAACACGTCTCTGTGATCTGAACTACTCCCTCTCTACAGGCATTCTTGTACTCAATTTATGCCTACTTTTGCCGCTTCTAACATCCTCGGTCAATGGTCTTGAGTCATCCCTCGTCAATGGTGGGTAGAATGATATTCTATACGTGCTCTACGCTGAATCTATCATCCCAGGTCTACAGATTCTGCCCGCCTGGCAGTCGTATTTTAATCATCCAGGAGGGAAGACACTAGGTATTCGGATCTGGTAGATCTTTTAGGGTGTCGACTAATTGGTTCAATAGGTCTAATTAACTCTGCACAAAGTATTGGTTGCTTGCTTGTAAGTTATTTAAACCAAGTATCGGTCGCAACAATCGATAATAGTGGCACTGCCGTTAGGGCGTTCCAATTTCTCCATTCTTGTCTGACATATGGGGGCGTCGTGCGGCTTTATTTATGGGATCTCTGATCATGTTGGCTGGAGTTGCGTTACAAGCTTCTTCGTGGAATGTAGGAATGTTTATCGCTGCACGCGTCATTAGTAGGAGGCTCCCCCGTTATTTATTTGCCAGACTGGCTAATCTCTCTTCTTTTAGTCGGGGTTGGACTGACATTTTGCACGAATGCTGCTCCTCTGCTCCTCATCGAACTGTCGTATCCCACTCAGGTAAGTGCTCCCTATGTCCGCGTTGCCATCATGCTGCTTCTTATAGTATATTTCCCAGCGGGGAAAAATCACTTCAGTGTATAATTCTAGTTGGTATTTCGGAAGTATAATATCAGCATGGGTAAGCGGAATTACAAGCGTGTTTCCTTGATTGCTGAACCCATACATACAGGTCTGCTTTGGGGCATTTGCTCGCGCTCAAGACAGCGTGTGGTCATGGCGAATACCTATCCTCGTGCAGGCATTTGTCCCTCTCTGCCAAGTATGCTTGATATGGTATGTGTGAATTATTTCACAATTTTCCAGATTTTTACATGTTTATTAGGTTCATTCCTGAGAGTCCAAGGTTTTTGGTTTCTAAGGGCTTGGTGAGATATTTCGGGGCACTACGCTTCGTATGCTGATCTTGGCAACAGGAAGGGAAAGCTGCACAAGTTCTCGCCAAATACCATGCAAATGGCAACGATGAACGCGACCCGCTGGTAGTTTTTGAATTGGCGCAGATTCGACACGCCCTTAGGATGGAGGAGGAAATCAACAAAAGCACCTCGTACTTTTCGCTTTTCGCGACACCTGGGAACAGAAAAAGAATGAGAATCATTATAGCAATCGCAATGTTCTCACAGTGGAGGTGCGTCCATCTTCTTTCAGATTACATGCTAGAGCCAATGCGTTACTACACAGTGGTAATGGACTTGTTTCATATTACATTAATCTCGTGTTGGAGGGAGTGGGAATCAAGGATACCGAGACAAAGGTTTGTGAGCCCCCATGGGAAAACCATAACTACACGCTCATTAGAACATGCTCGTTTAGGCTGCTATCAATGGAGGACTGCAAGTACGAAGTTTTGATAACCGGTCAAAATCAAACACTCTCAATAACCATATGTATTTAGATTTTCAACTTCGTGACTGCTGTATCAGCTGCTATGCTGGTCGATTGGGTTGGTCGTAGGACACTCTTTATAACTTCTAATTGCGGCATGCTAGTTTGTAAGTTTGCCTATTTCATCTCCTCTCCAATATCATATTTATGATCTTCGCATAGCTTTTGGCTCATGGACTATCTCGACTGCTTTGTACAACACAATGGGAAAAGCCGCGGCTGCTCGAGGTGGGTCAACACGTCCATTCAGCCAGACATGAAACTAACGCCTGTGTGAAGCTACTATTCCACTCATTTTCCTTTTTTATTTCTTCTATGACATTGCATACACACCCATGCTTGTGGCATATACTCTCGAAATTTTGCCTTATAAAATTAGAGCAAAAGGTTTCGCTGTCATGGTGCGTAGCTATTTTCTCTCTTCTGTTAATCCTGAAGTTTATAGTTTTTATAGAACTTGACTGTGATGCTGACTGCCGCTTTCAACCAATTTGTCAATCCATGGGCCCTCGATGCAATAGGCTGGTGGTACTATATTGCATACTGCGCTTGGCTGATTATAGAGCTCGTATTCGTGGTGGTCTTCATCGTCGAGACAAAAGGTACGGCAAAGCAGACTGATATTAGAATGTCGTTTTACTCACTGCTCTTCTACTATAGGACGCACACTTGAAGAGACTGCTGCCCTCTTTGATGGTGATCAACAACACCAGGATCTCGTGGCCATGGGAGGAGATGCTGCAACCATGACCATGACCATGAGCAGAGGAGTGTTTGTACAGCAAGAAGTACACACATCAAAAGGTGAACTGCAGTATCATGAGCTACGAATGCGACATAGCAGCCATGGAACCGACCCAGACAGTCCCATAGTGGAGTACCCAAGGGTGTACCCAGAAGATATTGCCAGAGCATTTTAATCCCATACCCATTGTAATTGTATAATGACCTATGACGAAAATCCACCCTAAGTATACCTTATGTAGCTAAAAAGTTAAAACGTCCATAAAACTACTCGTGTCCTATACTAAGCGAAGTTATACTACTAGCATTCATCGCCACTGTCCAGTAATTACAAAAGCCCAAAATTAAGTTTCTTCCAATTCCAGCTTGACCCACACCTGAACGTAATTCGCAAAGCAAGAGAATCTACCCCATCCATCTGCATCGATTTCAACTCTTCCATGCTGCGTCATAAAGCTCCGATATATCGCTCCAGCGTTCTCCTACAATGCCCTCAGTCAGCGCCGCAGAGGGGAAGGAGCCTAGGCACACTTACTCGTCCGACATTCATACGAAGATTATGGAGGTATGTCCCAGAGCTAGGATCTGCATGAGCTTTTGTAGGAGGTAGTACGTCAGAGCACGTACCCCTCATCCTTATTGCTTAATATCACAGCGCACCCAGGGTGCTTCTCGTCTCCCTTCCTCACGAATCCAATACAGTTCTTGTCACCGCCTGAGTAGTCCTCGGTAGCGCCGTAAGCGAACATTTTCCGAGCTTCTATCAATAAGGTAATATTTCTGGCCGTGTTCTCGTTATAGCATTCCTTGTTTGGGTATAAATCACCGTAAAACACGCAGCTACGGGGCCAGTTAATAAAGTGCGGGATTAAGCCGATACCGGACCCACGGGTAACCTGCTCCCCGGAGGAGTATGATCGTGTATGCTTGGATCTTAAACCCACTCTCGACCTGTGGATGTACATCATGATCAGGATGATAAGAGGGCTGGAAATTGGCAAAGATCGTGGCTTACCCAGCTCTCGAGACTTTGCCCTTCGACCTGGACATGACTTGATAAATTAGTGATCCCAAGGCAACATATGGATCATTTCTACCGTGCTTTGAAAAAGGGGAATCTTAGATTAGCTATTCGCAATTCTCGAGAAATAAGGGAATACAACCCACTCATGATTGTCTACGAATGTGACTGCATCACCAGGCTTGATGCCGACAATAGTGTTGTGTAAGATGTTTCTCAGGTCAAAGCGGCTCCTTTGCCTGCCTGCTTCGCAGAATTTCATATGCAACGGAACATCGAAGAAGGCTGTCTGAGAAAATAAGATAACAGGCGAGCGCTGCGCAGGAAGAACCCCAACTTACTTCGCCTTTAAATGCCCGAATATAAGGCAAGATCGAAGTCAGACTGCCGAACATGAGTATTCTCACTACCATTAGAGTAACCGCGAGGAAGTACTCACTTTCCAGACCAATATTCCGCTAGATACACCATGCGTTAGTTAGTAAGCAGACGGAGAGCATGACACCAAAGCGTACAAACTGCAAACATTTTCTTATTCCCCGAACGTTCCCGTGTCTCTTGAATCTTCATCGCGCAAGTTATTAACAGATTATGCAACTGGAGAAGGAAATGGATACGTACAAAGTGTAGTAAGAATTTTCTATCGATATGTTTAATAGCATCGAGCCGGAATCCTACAGCACCCATTGTCTAGTTGATACAAGATTAGGATGAGTCTAGGCAACGATGTAAATGACCGGCGTACTTCTAAAATCCAAGGGCCCCATTTAAGAAGGTCTTCCTGAACGGCTGGGTGTCGGTGATCAATCTAAAAAAAATCAAAGACCGAATGATGAGGTGTACAAAGTGAAGCTCACATCTATCCCGAGCAAGTAATCATAGTTCCCCAGTTCAGAGTCCACATTCCGCGACCATCCTTTGTGTCCCGGGCCCGATATACGATAGACACCCGATTTACGTGACTTATGATCCCAGTCTACCCCTGAGAAACCTCTTGTTCAGCATTTCGAGGTCTTGCACGACGTTGCTTCGAACATACCAGTGAAGTGTTCTTGTGTCCAGCGCATTTTGCTGTACTGCATCGATGTGTGAATTATGAATATTCGGAATATTCAGTGCTATTCAGATTTACCTTATCCCCTCTACCAGGAAAATCAAAAGCAGTCCAGCCCTATATCATCGCTCAGCAAATGAAGTTACTCTCAGGCAGCGTCGCTTACATCGATGTCTTGAGTAGGACCAACAGACTTTAATCTGTTGTCCGACTGCACGGGAACTGCAGGGAATGTCTCTACTCTATCTGCACCAAGCTTATGCTGCCAGGGGAAACCGAGAGATTAGCATATAGTAATGTCAAACAATGAAAGGTTGCATACGTTAAGGACTGCATCTACAAGGATATCAATTCCGTGCTCCTTCGCAACTTTACAGGCCTGCAGAAGTTCCTCTCTTGTTCCCCAGCGAGTCCGCACGGCACCTTTCTGGTCAAATTCACCTAGGTCCCACTGGTAGATGTTAATCTTGCTATATCTCAGAGGGTATCAGGAGGAAAGCTACCAAGTCATAAGCATCATACCCTCGACCTCGAAGCTGCGGAGAACTCAGAATGCCATGCTTAGTTCACGCACGCTCAGCACTCACGGGGTCGGCAGCCTTGTTTGGGGGCGGTAGCCATATTTGCGTGAAGCCCATACCAGACAGCCTAGGAATCTCAGTCTCAAGGTGTTTCCACCAGCTCAAGGACTCATGAAGGGTATCCCATGTAAAGAATTGCAGCTGTCAAATGCGACTTCGGTACATTGCACATCGTTCAATGCAAGAGATGCACACACCATCAAAGGATTCTCGGTGCTGCCCTCCGGTCCGAGGCGCATCCTCTCCAGGGCAGGGGTGGGGGCTTGGAAAGCGTTCGAGAACCATTGGGTGAGCTTGAGGAAGAAGGCCATGCTATAGCGTGGATCATGGAACTCGGTAAGAACTCGGATTACAGTTTCAAGTTTTATTAGAATGCTGGCACGAGGGGTGGATGCGCCTGTTAATCAGGAACAGACGCGTCTTGAAATCGTGGGAACCATCACTCGGACATTGCCTAGCACTCTTTAAAGCCCGAGTTTGAGCATTTTCATTTCCTTCATCCGACCACCACCGCACTCCCTCGTCTTCTGTTGGCGTTCTGCTTCACATTAGGGCATGGACATGGTGCAATGCTTAATAAGTGGTGGGCCAGATCCAACAGCCCCCTTAATCGCTCCGATCACGATATACCTACGTAGAAAGGAGTTTCATGATGTGGCGATATTCTCCGTATCTTCTGTACCTTCCTTTTACAATTCAAGTTTCTTATCATATCTGTCAGATGAGCGTTCTCGTCCTCCAATAGCCCCCAATCCTGTTGCGACCGTGGCTGATACCCTGAAGGCTGGCATTGAACGTTTGATTGACCTTGAGCATTACGGCTTATCATGTCCGTCGTCCGCTGACGGATAGCAATTTGAATTGAAAATAGTGACGGGCACAAGAGGCTACCTTTACGATTTTACGGGCTCAGAAGGCCGCCCACCTTTGACTTGCTGGATGCAGAAGCCTGCATATCGGGATCGGAAGCGATAAGAACAGGTAAGGTAAATGTACGACCTCGTCTCCGTGTCGTTTTCCTGGCCTCGGATAAATAGAAATACATACACTAATATCTTCATAAATACCTAGAATCCTAGAGATGCTACTTGCGTCCAGTAATACGATTCTTCAGCATGCTGCCCATAGATCCTAGACTCCCAACTATGCTTCCCGTCGTCGAGCGTGTCGGGACGTTGTCCGATTCCTTCACAGGAGAAAGTACCGTTGGGATTTCCAAGCCTCCGCTACCGCCCCCCTATCAAAAGCATGTGCATTAATCTCATGCGAAAGGCGCAAAAAGATAGGGTACTCACCGTTCCCATGAAGTCGAACTCCATCCCCCCTGCCGTCGAAGGGAAGATGTTGATCTTCCGTTTCTTCTTCTTGGGCGCAGCGTCTTCTTCCTCGTCGGCATCAACATCGACCGAAGCGGCGGGTTGGATGCTTGCGGCTCGATTCCCCCCTGCGCGAGTAGTACCTTTCCGCGGTTTCTTTGCGGTTTTCCTCGTGTCGGAATCGAGATCACCTGGGGTGGCATCTCTAGGTTGGACACTTGCTGCTCTACTCTCAGTGCGAGCTGTACCTCGTCGTGGTTTCGCCGCTCCTTTCGCGCCCTTCTTCGCAGTTCCAGTTCCGGCTCCTACGATCTCAACTTCACTCTCATCGTCGTCTCTGACTTTCCGCTTGCCATTGTTAGTGGCCGGCGGCGGCTCGGGAATCTCCTCCGCAACGGCCTTGGCCTTCCCTTTGCTCTTCTTCGGCACCTCCACCTCCTCCACTTCGCTATCTGCTGCTGGAACGAGAGCTGCTTTTGCCTTGGACTTAGGCTTAGGCTTTGGAGGTGGCTTCTCTCCATCCACATCAACAACCTCACTCTCGGGCTCGTTTCTTCTTGCCTTCCGCTTACCATCAGTTTCTTTCTCCTTCTTCGCCGTGCGAGATGGGCCGGCTTCATTCTCTGATTCAGGGACCGCCGTGTGTTGTCGACCTCGTACCGCACTAGACTTTGCAGCGGTGCGGCTTGGTGGCTTGGGTTCACGACGCGGAGTCGGAGGCTCAACTACTTCAATCTCATTGGCCACTTCATCCTCGTCCTTTGTCGTGTCTGGGGTGACAACTCTCAATTTCTATACAGTCAATAGTAAACTTCAGTTATAGAACAATTAGATATTGAAATGGGCGTACTTGGGGGCTTGGAGGTTTAACTCGCGCACGTTCCACTTCCAGCTCAGCTTTGAGTTTCTCAACTTGCTTCATGGCTTTGGCAAGTTGCTTAGCTGCATCTTCCGCTTCTCTTTGCTGTTTCCCTGCTTCTTCCTTTCATTGCATATCAACATCGACAGAAGGGGAAGAAGCAGATCGGAACACTAATCACCTCCCATTCTTGTACCGTGAGTTTCATTTTATCGACTCGGCGCTTCTCCCTAGCCAATTCTTGTCCCTCCTTCTCTTCCAGCTTCTGGAGTCTTTCCTTCGTTGCCTTGAGTTCAAGGTCGAGTTCAATACGCTTCCTTCGTTGCACTTCGACCTCTTCTCCGCCCTTTGTTTCGAGGCTCTGCCACTTGTCGAGCTGCCGATTGAGTTCGCCGTTAGTCCTCTTGAGCTCGTCATTTGAACGCTCGAGCTCCGCGCATCTCGTTTGTGCGCCATCGTATTGAAGGGTAACGCGTTCAAGTTTCGATACTTTGGCCTCAGAAGATGCTTGTAGGTTAGCGTTTGTCTCGAGTAATTTATTCAGTCTCCCCTGTAAATAGTTAGTATATCAATTAAGGAATAAGGAATATGCACGTACCTCGAGCTCTTCATGCTGTTGCTGCATGCGTACGACTTCCTTCTCTTTAATCTTCGCGTACGCCGCATACTCCATGCTCTTCTCTTTCAACCGATTCACCACCGCCTCATAATACACAACCAACTCTTCCTTCTCCTCCTCCATCGCTGATATTTTGTCCTCCAGTTCCGCCTCCCCAGCTTGAAATTTCATTATGCGGTAATCCCGCTGTAGTCTCTGCAGCTTCTCCTTCCTCAGTAGCTCCTGCTCCTTCAAAACGTTCGTACGTTCCTTCTCCAGATCGACGACCGTATGTTGCTGCACGAGGCGATGACACGCCAATAGCTCATCGCATCCCTCGCGCCATTGCCGTTCGCTGAGCTTCCACTGCTCTTGGATCTCGCTAACAGCATCCTTGCTTCGTGAGACTTCGAGGGCGAGCTGTTCGGACAACTTCTTGTTAATATGCTCGAGGGTCCGGTTCCGCTGGACAAGATCCTCTATCTGGTGCTGATTAGCAGCTTCTATGGATGGAGTGCCTCTCATAGGGGTACCTCCGCGGCGAGACATGGGTTATACACGCGGAGAGATTATGGAATCTATACACCAATAGAGTTGATTTCAGTTACAGTGGGTACAGATAGTTCAGGCGCGTTGCATTCCTACCAGGAAATCTCCCTAAACTGTAAGACTGCTGAACAAGCCCTCCTGGACGCGATGTCGCCAAGGTTAGTCTATAGGAGAGAGCGTGCCAGAGTGGTTGTTGACACGGACGATCGGTCCCAAATCAGCCGTGCGCGTGAATACCCACTTTCGCACGTGGACGCGTTCCTGTTGAACCGTGACTTCCACCAGCTCAGAGCTGCTTACAGCCTGCACACTATTTCCATTTCAATGGCTCCTGGAAAACCAGCAAAAAACATCAAGCTCAAAGTTCCTCGACACAATGCCCAGCGAGCAGGTGCAAAACTCAGTGCGGAAGTGAAAACTCTTGCCAAGTCAAAAGGCGTTCGAACAGATACCTACCAGCCGAACCCTGACCTTGCCCTCGCCATTGTACATTCATTTCACTTTGTTGAACGAATTAATCGCTGAGTATTGGCTGTAGGAAAGCGCTTCAGACTGGAACTCGCTTCTTATGACTGCTCGTGCTGAACGGGGACCGCAGTGGGATATTGGAACTCAACAGTGTGTTTTCATTTGCGACTGGCTCCCATATCAGCATCTCATTTGCATGCTCCAGGTTCTTAGTGGATCAATATTCAGACCTCTATTATGACCCTACTCCTCTCCTCGAGTCTGTACGGAAAGTAACAGAGGAAGAAAACGGCGATGACCAGCAACAGCAGCAGCAGCAGATGCCACACTCATCGCGGCACCAAACGCCACATCGTGAACGAGACATACACATGTCGCACTCTCAAATGGGCCATGACCCTTCTCCTCGCCATTCTATGGCGCCTCCCAACTACCCTTATCCTGGCTCTCCCGGTGGTATGATGCGTGGACCAGGACCAGGAGCGTATCCCGGAGGCGGAGGACCAGGAGGCGCGCCGTTCACTCCTGGGCCGCCTAACCAGTTCTATCACGGCGGCGACCAGGGCGGATCACCCATGCGCATGGGAAGCATGGGAAACATGGGGGGCATGGGCATGGGCATGGATTCTCCTATGGGCGGGCATCCAGGGATGGGCATGGGTGGCGGGGGCATGCCAGGGATGTCGCTGAACGTGTCCCCCGATATGCGGAGACGGATGACGCGCGCGATGACAGAGGAGTTCCCCATGCACTAGTAGGTTGTCTGTATACCCTTGTATCCGTATTGTGTATTTTAATGTGATATATGCTCCGTTTGTACTCTAGAATTTAGGATTTTGTTTCATACCCTCTTTATCTGCTTCTTCACTTGGTCTCGGACACCCCCCTCCCAGTCATCCCAGCAACAAGAGAGGATCGTGCTGTCTCGTCCGGGCCCTTTTCCTCTCTCTTCGCTGTTAACTTCCTTCCCCTCTTTGCCCGTCTGCAACATCCAACACCATCTCTGCACACCTTCCACTACGAACCCCATTCTTTCGGCTGCCCGCAGACTGCCCTTGTTAAGAGGGTTGGTGCTCCAAGCTAGACGCCGGAACCCGAGTCCTCCCTGCGACGGAACGTCAAGACAATAATGCATAAGTAGCCCGATCGCATTGGAGGTCACGAACGTCCGCTGGAATGCCGTCAGGATGACCACAGGACCGATCTCTGCAGACAGATTCGACGTGCTGATGTAGAAAAGCCCAATCATGCCAGCCAGACTCTCCTTTACGTTCGTGTCGCAGTCTGGCTTCGTTTTGTCGATGATGGCGAATAACGTTGCACACGGATTCGACTGTACCATTGTTTCCAAGAATGTGTTGACCGAAGCGAGTGACTCCCACGGGATAGGGAGCCAATGAGCGAGATTTGGGTCTGCCTGGAACGCTTCGTAGAATGGTTCGCAGTGGATATGGGGTATGAAGGGAACTAATTTGACGCGCTCGGATTCGAGGCTTGAGGGGACGGCGATGCAGCAATTGACATCGTACGGTTCTTGGGGATTTGGCTCGACGTTGGCCTTCGGTTCTGGTGCTTTGTAGGAATTGACGATCGACATGTCTGTCAGATACAATCCCAGTACGCGTTGATCTTGCGATAATCCTGGAATGATTGATTCCTGAAGCTGTTTGTTTGACTTCGTGGATAGAAGTAAATACACATCTCCTTACAGCAACTTGTTCCGAAATATATCACATAGGTGTCCTAGTTCTGCCTTACAAGTTTTACTATAAGGTACTTGACTTACAGCTTAACTACTATCGTGAGCATGCTTTTGTGCGAACCCTGGTCGTGCAGTTTCCCGTGGCTCTGACTGTCTTACGGATGCGCTTTGGGTCCTAAGCGCACACTTGAGCACATACTTCCTAATGTTCACGCCGAAGGCAAATGGCGATCGGGAGCTGTTCAAGGATAACAGGGATGCGGAGCAGATATAAACTTCTGTCTATTGAAGACCCAGCCTAGCACTCCAACACCGTCGGAGATTGGGGCGCCTGCAGGTAGTTCGAGACATGTACGAACTACCTGAAGTTCTTTATTCAGTAGCGCCGGCGTGCATAGAGGCGTTAGCATGTAAGGCTTATGCGGACGGGCAAGTATTGCTTGCTGCGATAAATCCAAATCCTCCGGGCTTGTGACAGCTGCTGCTAGATTTAGCGTCGATGCATAATAAATCGGAGCTGATACAATGGGGCTCTTTACGTCTAACCCATTAACGAAGAATTGTCATGTTATTGTTAATAGATGAAGTTATTACATACTGAGGAGCCTAGTTAACTTGGTGTTGATGAATTGCATTGTGAATGGAGGTTTTGGAATCACTAGATACCAAACGTAAATGCAAACTTCTTATAAGCTTGACGGCTTCGTCATCGTATTAAAGATAGTGAAAGCAAGAACTCGATGAGCTCGTCCGGTGGCTCTTTGATCATGTAGCCATATGGTCGTAACATATATTGATCGAAATCAATGGAATGCTGAGAGGTATGCTTTATTCATCCGGATTTTGGACAAATGGTTGCCATTGATTGCAAGTTCGAGTTGGTAGGTTGGAATTCTAGAAGTGCATAGAACCCTAGGCCTGAAGAAGATAAGAGCGCAAATAACCAAATAATTTCTTCAGAAATGCCGTGATTTAGATATAGAGAGATATCACACAGGGCGAACGTAGATTTCGAACCAAGATTGAGGTTCGGAGGTTCGGAGGTTCGGAGGTTTGCCGTGTCGAGGCCGGGATGATGGTATTTACATTTATTTATTTTTCTGTAGTCGCTCTTCACGAATCACTCTTTCATCGTTGAGCAACGCGTTCTACACGTGTATCCTCTCTCTTCAATAGCTCTGAAGTCTCTTGCAAGAGTGTTATACCTCGCAGATAGTATCTCTGCAGCCCGCCAGCCTCCAGGTGACAGGTACGTTTTACAATTGTTTTTTCTGAAGTGTTCCATGGCACTGACTTCAAAAAAGGCATTCGGTCCCGACCGACAAGTTACAACACACATCTTGAGCGCCGAGCTTGAACACAGCTTGGATCATATCCACCATCTCCTTATCTTTTGTCGCCTCTTCCACTTGCATGCCACTATTCCCTTTTACTGTTTCTTCGAGAGTGATAGAAGGTGCAGTGCCCGACCTGCGTCACCGTTACACTCAACCTAACCAACCACCGAACCAGAGCAACATGTCTGCAGAAACGGCCACCAGCCAACACGAGGAGGAGGGCGAAGACTCCCTCTTTGGCTCACCTCCTCCTTCACCCAGAGGTAGGTCACCGTCACCCGCGCTGGCGCTTCCAAGCAGCAGCCATGATGCACAAAACGTGGGGACCATTGCACTTCCTGGTTCCCATCTGTATTCTGAACTACCAGTCAATCCATTAGCCTCGTCTTCGAGCCTCCTACAGGCTCCTCGGCCTCCGGCCCAAGGAGTGAATCCTCCTCCTGCGCACCAATCTTGGCCGACACAGAGCCGTCCTGCGCGGTCGGCGTCTGCCTCTTCAGGCCCTTCACGGTCCCGCACTTCTTCAGCTGCTCCTACGCCGAAGCCTAAGAAGAAGAGCAAAGCAAAATCAAAGGAGAGCACCCCCCGTCCTCCTGGTCCCGAGATCACGCTCCCGGATCCATCTGCTCCTCTCCCTGCTCACTTCCTGCGCAATCAGTCCGCATTGCTGGGCACCGCAGGTCTTGTTGGCGGCGTGAAGCCCTCTAATCTTACCACCAATCGCCAAACCCGTGGTACTACGTCTTCTAATCCCATTGTCGTTGAAGATGAGACGGATACTCCAGCGATCGGGAAGTCCCATTTCCGCCATCCATACATGCGGCCCATCGATCCTTCATTGCTGCCCGCCCCTACCAATCAGGAGATCGTCTCTGTACTGATCAGGCAAAAAGACATCTTCCCGGTATTGGAGAGTGTCCTCAAACTTATCGCGTCTGGGTCAGTTATGCAACCCCAGCAGACAGGATTCGAGCGACGGGCACCCGCACAGCGACAACAAGAACAAGATGCTGCTCGGGCATCCTCTTCCGCCTCTTCCTCCACCTCCGCGCCTTCTACGAGTTCTGGCCCCCCACCGAAGAAGCGCAAGCTCAACCGCGTTCCTGCCGGCGCTGCTGACTGGGATGTGCCATACCCATTTGCCAACGGCGAGGGCCCGGAATCATACCGCACGACGTGGGAGAGAGAACGCGGGAAGCAGCTTATCTCGCAGCTGGTCAACCTCGTCAAGACGGCTGCGCATAAGGCAGCGACGAAGAGTTACATGCAGAATGAGGAGAATAGACGGAGGGTGATAGAAGAGCAGAGGAGGTTAAGGGAGGAGAGTCAGAGGAGGGGGGATATGGGGAAGGAGAGCACGAGTGAAAATGGGAGTGGTGGCAGTCCAGCCGTTCCGTCAAATTCTGGTCTGTCGTCTGCATCTCCCGCACCCACATGGTACTACCGACAGCAGCAACTTGAACCTCAGCAACCTCAGCAGCAACTCCAGCCTTCAACGCCGTTCGACCAGTTGATATCCTCGCTTTTAGCGGCATCACCCGAACAACGGCTACCGGCGCCGCCGGTAGCCGGCATCAACCCTAGCGTCACTCTGTACAACGGAGCTCCCACGCAGCCTTCTCTCACTACTCAGCCAATCTCACCTGACGCCAACGGTAATGTCGACCAGGCTCTATTCGACAGTTGGATGAACGTGTTGCAGACGTTCCCTGTTCCTACAGAGGGTTTCGTACAACCATCCGACGCGGGTACCTCGTCTGCGTCCACGCCTGCTGCGGAGGATTTTTCTGTGTTCGACGCTGGCGGGTTCGACTTTGATAATATGGATATGGACTTTGGCGCGGCTCCGGCGGTGGGCGAGTTCGAGGCGCTCATTTCTTCGCTGGGGCAAGGCCAGAGCCTGCCCGATGGCAATGCCATGAATGTGGACAGTAGTGCAGCGGTTCCTCCTGCTCCTGCGAATCTGCTCCCGCCACAGAACTCCACTGATATCAACCATCTCATCGACCCGGCGCTGCTTGCAATATCCATCCCGCAGCCTGCCCATCCTAGTGGTATGTCGACGAATGGTGGCAACACGCAGCCGCCCTCCTTGGCGCCCTCGCCAATCCCATCCATGAGCTCATTCGCTGGGCAGAACGACCCCGCCACACCTAATTCGGCGATCTGGGACATGAGTTTGCCTGATATTTTCACCGGCGCCGATGCAGGCGAGCAGGGGATTCTGGAACGACAAGGTACGTTGTGGAGTAATTTCATGGGCGCTCACGATGCTCATTATGTGGCTGGGAATGGTGCAGACGGGGATGAGGCCGAAGCCGCGGCAATACTAGGGATGGGGAGGAGGCAGGATAAGGGGAAAGGGAGGGAGGTGGAAGGACAGTTATACGCGGGGATGGTGCACCAGCAGCGTTCTGGCGCATCCGTTCCGCCGTCACCGACCTCTGCAAAAGCACCAACCTCGGCAGTGGCGTTGGTGCAGCTCGTGAAACCCAAACACAGGAAGAAGGGTTCAAGCAGACAGGAGATCCTGAGCAAGGCGAGGGAGAAGAGGAAGCAGCTAGCTGAGGAGTTGGATAGGGTGAAGATGCTGCTTTGGGAGGCGACGATTGAGCAGGGCGCGTTGACTCATTTAGTGAAACATTTTAATGAGGCAGAGGGTATTAACGTTTAATGATAATATTAATTATGCAATGGTGGTTCATTGGTTTTTTTCGTATTCTCCGAGGTACTTAGATATGTAAGTAATTTTTTGATCAGAATGACAGGGTGTTAGAGGATCTAATTAGACGATGAAAGAAGGAACTTGGGAAGGACATTGTCTCAGATTTAGTGTTAGGCCGCCAAGCTCCGAGGATCGACACAGTCACGTGACTTTGGAACGCGACGCGCTCAAACGATCAACAGGGCCAAACGAACCACTTGAACATCGACCTCATTGCATCCATCGGGCACAAGTAATGAGGCCACCGCAGCCTCGCGCATCTTCCAGCGATGCAAATACACGCGAACTGGAGCGAAAGCAGTATCATGCCAAGATTGCCACTGCTCTGAACGAGGAAGAAGACCCGTTGGCTGTGTATCACCAATTCGTACAATGGACTCTCAAAAACTACGGCGAGAACGATCCCAACTCCGGCTTGCGGGAGTTGCTGGAGGATGCTACGAGGCAGTTTCAAGGGGACTCCTTGTATAAGACGGATTTGCGATACCTGAAGCTATGGGCTCTGTATGCAAGACAGGTAGATAGGTCCAATGCAATCTCGATATATGCATCCTTGTTGGCAAACGACATTGGCACTTCGTATGCGGCGCTGTACGAAGACTATGCAAGTTTGTTGGAGCAGGATGGGAGGTGCGTCTTTTCTGTTGCTTCATGTGACTAATGGGGTGCTCATGACATGGCAGACGACAAGACGCAGATATAGTTTATCGTAAAGGGATCAAGCGCAGTGCGCGTCCTCTAGAGCGCCTCAAGAATAGATATCAAGAATTCCTGAGTCGTTCGAAGACGAGTGGTTCTTCCGCCCCCACTTCATCAACGAATCCCAGCACTTCCACCGACCCTTCACGACGAAATCCATCCAGGAGCCAACCGAGTCAAAGCAGAAACGCGCCCACTTCGGCACCCTCTACTACCTCTGCGAACCTTGTTTCCTTTAACTCCACCCCCGCCCAGCGATATGCCCATATGCTCGCGCCTCCAGCTCCTGGCAAACGACTAGAAAAGCTACGCTTCAGCCTCTCTCTCCTTTTCACCGAAGACGGTGTTGAATATAGTATTCAAGAAGCGAGGGCGCGCTCGATGGGTTTGTTAGGAAAGAAATGGGGACCACCGCCCGCCTCCGAATCTCGCTTCTCGTCATCCTCGACTGCACGGGTGGACTTCAATGACGATGGGCAGAAGTCGACGCGTCTCATGGGAAGGCGAAAGAGCCTCATGGCTGGCGGCGGCGCAGAACCTACAGTGACGATAAACACGAAAGAGGCGTTAGAGGACGTGTTTGGGATGTACAATTCTCCGGAGAAGACGAACAAGTTCGCTATGCCCGGAAGCAAGCACGCTCCATTAAAGAAGGTGGAACCTGTAACCCCTCTTGTGCCACCTCGTGTAACGTTCTCACATGAGAACGAGAATGCCGTTCAACATGCTAAGACCCCGACTGCTGGTGCGATTTATTTCCTCGTTATGAAATGCAATTTATTGATGAAAGGACCTTCGATTTATAGGTTTCCGTCCATTCGTAGACGAAAACGCTAAAGCAACCAGAACACCAGGAGCGAAGGTATGCATGATTTTAATATTCAACTACTCAGATGACTGGACATATTCCCCTAACCTTAGTTCACCCCGTTCGTCGACCCCGATGCGCATAAAACCCCATCCTTCACTACACCCCGACCTGTACTGTCAGTCAAAGATTCAGCAGTAACCCCCGCATCACGGTCAAATGAGAATGCTCCTCTGAAATCAAGTGCTCTGAAACCAAAGTCTGCGGCGGACGAGAAGCCAGTAGAAAGTGTATTCTCCAAGGTTTTCACTCCGGCGCAAACCAAATCTGTACCCCTGGCCCCACTTCGTGACGTCTTCACAGACGATCATGGCAAGCCATTGCCAAAGCCGAAAGCGGCCACGCATGAACGAGCGAAGTCACAACACGATTTGCTTGCGCCCAAATCTGAGGATGGTTCTCGTCCACCTGCGTTTACTCCCTTTGTGGATGAGAACGCTCGAACACCATTCAAGGTCTTCAGTCGACCTCCAGAGTGCGAAAATGCCACAGGGAATGCATTCACCCCGAAGACTCCCAGTGCCGTATTCACTCCATTCCAAGACGCGAAGACGCCTGCATTCACGCCGTTTAGGGACAGTGCTATCACGCCCTTTGTAGATAAAAGCGACTCGAGATCAGAATTTAGCCGTGAACCCAAGATTTCACCCGAGTCTATACGTGCTCCTCAGAAATCCTCTCTCTCGTGGGCTAACACACCTGTTGAAGTTGAGAGCGATGTAGAGGAGGAGGAAGAACAACCAGAGGAACCAGAGAACGATCAATACGACGAAGAAAATGAGTCTCCACAATACGAAGCTTCTATCGCTCCCCATCACCTGCCAGAGGAGTACGAGGAGGGCGAGTCGTATCAAGAAATTCCTCTGGGCGGTCGATTTGGCCAGTTCAATGTCATGACCCCAATCACGGAAAGGACATTCGAATTCACGATGAGCACAAGGGGCGCTGGAACACCGAGCGACCGCGCCCGAGATGGTGGAGGATCACCCGTTTTTATTCCGCCTCAAACAGATGAATATGGTGCTGCCCGGGCTGCTGAACGGCTGGCTGCTGAACTCAGGGAAGAGGGCAGCCAAGCATACGACGAGGAAGAGGAGGAGGAGGAGGAGGAGGAAGAGGACCGGTACATCGAACCTCTTCGACTAGCCGAGCCCGAAGAAGATCCCGCCATTGCAATCATCGAAGAGAGGACTGGCGCAATGAGTCTGGGTGATACGCTTACGCTCAGCTCTAAATTCCGCCCCTCAAACCCATGTAACCCATTCGATCCTCCAATCATATCTGCCCTTCTCTCGCGCATCCCGGCTGATCTGCACTTCTACGACCTGCGCTCGCAGCAATCGAAACGGCTCGAGGCGTTGCAGAGGTTCGACAAGAAGGCACGCAAAACTAGTGGGAACTCTAATAGTACCGGCACGTTCGATATATCAGCATGCTTCCCAGTGGTGTTGAACGGTCATCGGTTTAATGTTTCAGAGAAGCTTGGTGAAGGTGGCTTTGGAAGCGTGTTCAAGGCGAGAGATTTAGGAATGTCTCGTGGTGACGAAGACGATGAAGATGATGACATGGACGATGATGAAGACGAAGAAGGTACCTCGTTGGTCGCTCTGAAGGTCGTCAAGCCCAGAAATCTTTGGGAATATCACGTCCTTCGACGACTGCATTCCGTACTCCCAGTCTCGATACGACGTTCCATCGTACTTCCCCATGGCCTGTATGCTTACAGTGACGAGAGCTTCCTCGTGCTCGACCTTTGCCCTCAAGGCATGCTCCTTAACATCGTCAACAACGCGGTAGCGGCGGGAGTATCGCAAGCTGGTGCTTGCCTGGACGAGCTTCTTGTGATGTTTTTCTCTATCGAACTCCTGAAGCTCATGGAACCAATGCACACCGCTGGTTTCATCCACGGTGACCTGAAGATAGACAACTGTCTACTCCGACTTGAGGATGTTCCCGGGGGAGCTTCTGCATGGTCAAGCATGTATTCTCCTTCTGGCGAGGGAGGATGGAGCTACAAAGGTCTGAAAGTTATCGATTTCGGGCGTGCCATCGACATGCGCCTTTTCCCTTCCGGACAGCAATTCATTGCTGACTGGCCAGTAGACGATCGCGACTGTCTGGAAGTCCGGGAGAATAGGCCCTGGACATTCCAAACTGATTACTTCGGTCTCGCTGGTATCATATACTGCATGCTGTTCGGCAAGTATATTCAGGCCAGCTGTATAGTTCCCGTTTCGAATGGCGCCCAACGATACAAGATAGCAACACCATTCAAGCGGTACTGGCAGACAGATATATGGAGCAGACTTTTCGACGTGCTCCTGAACCCGTGCCTAATTAGACCAAACGGTGGTTTGCCAGTCTGTGAGGAACTGGGTGGATTGAGGAAGGAGATGGAGATATGGTTGCAATCGAACTGCAACCGAACTAGCAACACTTTGAAAGGGCTGCTGAAGAAGGTGGAGATGTCGTGCTACACTCGCTAGCTATATTACTTTTTTTTTTCCACTCACATAATTTCCACTCTTGCTTTTCCTGTATCAAAATTTTCGTACTCCATTTCGAGGTCGCTCTCCATACAATCTGTACTCGACGTAATATTCTAGAAATCCACAAAAATATGGGATAGCGCTAGTTACATGAGCGTGAATCAGCGTGGATTCCGAAGACATACGATACGACAAGCAAGAACATGACACCTCAGATAGCAAACCCCTACATACAAAGCGAATCAACTCGACAACAACCTACAGAACAGCTCCGGCTAGGCGTGTCCACCCATTTGCACTGGGGGCGGGGGTCCACCTTCATACGGATGTGGTGGAACATTCGGCGGTGGGGGCATCATCATCGGATAGGGCACTGCGTGCTGCACTGTTGTAGTATGCATGGTGAACATTTTTCCAGTGTATTGATCAAATGAGATCATACGTTGCGGGCTCTGGTGATAGTATGGATGTGCGTGCGTAGGGATTGGTGTAGGAGGCATAGATGGTCGTGGGCCAGCCCCATTAGGTGGCGGCGGGTAGGCGCCCGGAGGAGGCTGCATGTATGCTTGGGGGGCTGCAACATGTTTGGTTAATAATACTCAAGAGATGACAGCAGAAGAGACTTACGTGGCATCTGTCCCATAGCAGGAGAGTACATAGCTACTCGTACCAACAAGTCAGATTTCTAGCACAGAATGAATTACATGGATCACTTACCATTTGGAGGGGGCATTCCAGGGGGATAGGGCATAGGCTGCATAAAGTGACCAGGCATATAGGTACCTGGGGGTCCAGGGGGAGGCATTCCTGGCATCATAGGCTATGAAAGCACAAAAATCAGCAGTCCTCTCGAAATGCATGGGAATAAATTCAGACGCACCTGTCCGGAATAGCCATATGGGGGATACGCGTACACATACCCTCTTGCCGCGGCCTGGGCTGCAGAGTCCTCCTCGTAGGATGGCGGGGGCATAGGTGGAGGGCCGGGCGGCATCATGTGTGAAGGGTGTTGCTGGGGCTGATGCTGGGGTGCTGGGAACATCAAGTTATAACGCTTACCGCTGTATGGCCAGTTCGGACCTGTAGGTAAATGCGCGTACTGTTAGCAAGAAATCCCTGAAGAAGGGGGGGGAAGACAAAAGGAAGAGAAACTATAAGGCGCGCCACCTACCAACTTGAGCAGCGTCAACAACTTTATTGTGCTTGAAAGGATTGAAATCATCTTTAATGTGCACAGGGGCGCTTTTCTTGATAGGACGTGTACCGAAGAAAGGGTTAGGGGCCGATGGACCCTACGCGCACAACCAGTCCCGATCAGCACCGACCATCGACTCCAGGGCAAAGCGAACACGCTCACCGACTCCCTCGGTTTCGGGCTAGCGCTCGCGCTTGCATTATTGCTAGCACCATTGGAGACCGGCTTAGTAGCTGGGGCCTAAATAAAAATATAAACAAAACGAAGGTAGTCAGAGCCAAGTCTGACACGGTTAGCAAGCGTAAAAAATTACAGGAGTGAAAGCATTGGTCTTGGGGCCGCCTGGGTGGAACGAAGTGGCATTCACGTTCAGCCTATTGATGGCCGCAGTGTTGGGCGAAATGGGGCTGGCGGCGTTCGCGATACTGGGGTTGGACGTAGTCACCGTCGGGCCGTTGGCATTAGCCGCCACAGTCGTGGTAGAGATAGACACAGGCGGGGCAATGCCATTCGTAGACTGGCGCACCGCCTGCTTCTGGGAGCCGCGGAAGGGAGGAATGGTCTGGATGACCATGTTGATCTTCTTCCCTCCTGTCGCTGAGGTGCCAGCGGCTTCCGTCGGCGCGGGTTTGGCGGCAGCAGGCACCTTCTGCACAGATGCGGAGGTAGGTACCTGGGGGACGGCATTACCGCTTGCCTGCTTGGTGGGCGCGGGAGGCACGGGCTTAGCAGCACTGTTGGGAGTCTTCGTTCCTGCAGGAGGTACGACGCCCCGAGAAGCGGTGGCGGGGGTAGAAGCACCAATAGCTCTCGCTTGCGTTGACGCAGCATCCTTCTGTGCCTTCTCCTTGATGAGGCGCTGCTTGTCTTCGTCCTTTGCAAGAATAGGCACGAGATCATCCGGGATAGGCTTGTTGAGCTATTCGAACAACCGTGCGTGAGAAAAAACAACACAACGGTGGGAGGGGAGGGATGGGTAAAGTGGAGCTGAGTAAAAATGGCCTCAACATACCTTGAAGCTCTTGCTAAACTTAACCAGCTCCGCCATGCGTTTGTCCATGTCACTTTTCATCAGCGCCTGTCTCTTTTGGGTCAAACGTTGCTTCTCGTTCGTCACGAAGTCGCGGAAGGCAGGGAGCGGGTCCGCAGGGGGCTGAATAACCGACGCAGGGGTCAGTTATCATCTACCCTAGTGCTGGTGGTAAGTGGGACAGAACTACATACCTTATTAGCGCCAGCAGCAGGAGGAGCAGGCGAGGCGGCCTTGCTCGAGCCAGGAGAAGCCTGGACGTCGGTGCCGTCCGGGCCGTTCACCGAAACCTTTGGGATATCCGCGGAAGGCTTCCCAGCAGGTGCCGCAGCGGCAGCAGCAGGGATCGGGGCACCTCTACGGGCGCCTGGGGGCACATATGCGTTCGTCCCGCGGACCACAGCGCCGTATCTGCGCAAGAATGGAAATATCAGCCAACATGCCCGATCAAAGAAGTGGATATACCGGGTGATCGGCGGTTTGCGAGGGGGTTCTGTGGAGTAGGGTGGGTGGAGAAAGGAAATACGACTTACTTGTCCTCTTCGTTGACGCCGCTGTCGTCCACTTGGTGGCCGCGCTCTTCGGCAATATGGGGATTGCTGGTACCAGCCTGTTAGAATAAGAAACAAAAAGGCGCCACAAGGACAGAAGAAAATAGATAGGAAAGAAACAGGAGCAAATGAAACCATAATTGTCAACATCTAGTTCCTTGCAAGTATAGCACCATCAGAACTAATACATACCGCGAGAATCTCGTTAGCAATACGCTGCGCCTTCTTCTCGCGCTCCTTGAAATCGATGGCGTTGCGATCGAGTTTGGTGGTGTACACTTCCTCATCGAAGCTGGTGGTGACGCCGAACATCTTCTCGTTGACCGCGAATTGGTCCCACGAGGCTCCAGAGCTGGACGCGAGGTCGAAGGTACCACTTTC
This sequence comes from Nidula niveotomentosa, assembly GCA_036937135.1. Classification (NCBI taxonomy): domain Eukaryota; kingdom Fungi; phylum Basidiomycota; class Agaricomycetes; order Agaricales; family Nidulariaceae; genus Nidula; species Nidula niveotomentosa. The sequence continues at coordinate 144,161 of JASFDE010000010.1, forward strand.
GTCCATGGTGTCGGTGGAAGGGACCCAGGCCTGGAGCTCGCGCTCTCGGCCGCCGAGCGACTTCTTTTGTGAGATATCAGTATCGGTGCGGAATGCTATTGGAACGAATAATAACAGTATTTATTAGAATGATACAAGTATGAGCTGAGTTTCACTCACAGTCGCCATTGATGGGCCGTGGCGCATCGGCGGGGCCCGAAGACCAGGTGTCAATGTTAGTAGATGCAATGAAGAGGGAGTCCTTAAGGGGCGCTCCCGGGCTAGATATTTCCTTGACATCTTTGAGAGTGACACCAGTGGTGTCGCCTTCTCCGCTAGTGGACCCGACGACGGCCTCGTAGCGTTGCCCTGTCTTCGTTGTAAGCGTAATGGTCGTGCCCTGCGGTTTCATTGGTCTAAACATGATCAGTAGAACGAAGAAGTAAGGTTGCGCACAGTCAATCCCGAGAGAGAAGCCAGGATACGGTCGCGAGGGGTGCTGGTGCCATTTTGCTGTGTGAGGGGCGGAATAACAGCGGGTGTCGCAGGCGACGTGGTGCCTTGGGAACGCGCAGAAGGACTTGAGGGGGAGAATGTGGGAGAGGCGCGTGCTCCCGTCCATGCTGGTGGGCGGCTACAGGAGCGTGTGAGCAGTGTCAAGGGCGCCAGGGCTGGTGTTGTTGGACTCACCGAGCAGGATCAGGCCCCGGGGGACCTTTCCTGGCAGGCTTGGACTGTCTGGCAGTGGTGGCCATTGAAGAGAGAAAGAGAAGGACGCCTGGTAGAATGAGAGACTGGAAGCTGAAGGAAGCTAAAGAATCGGTAGTCCAGACACCAGGGTTGAAGATAGCGAACAGCAGGTACTGTCGCTGCTATGCAAGGGCGCAGAGGCCGAATAAGATGGGAGGCGGTAGTAGAATGATAATAGGATCTGCAAGGGCCCGCTGTAGAGAACAGCGAGGAGAGGGCGAGGTCGCTGTGGACGACGACGACGGGAAGAGCAGGAAACAGGACTGCAGGGAACAGGGCTGCTCAGAAAACAGCGACAACAGAACACCGGACGCCTGAAATCAAGCAAAGCCCAGTCCAATCACGGCAGTCCCCGGCCCCCTGACACTCCCAGCGTCCACGCCCAGCCCTTCGACGCCTCGTTTCCTCGTTATCCCGTCTATCTGCGTAGGTACATTGCACGCCATTCGAATACACTCCAAGCGCTCCATGCACCCCACGAATATTCAGCGAGCACCCATCCCCGCTCCCACACCTCGGAGTTTGAACGCACGCTCCTGGGGTCCTCTTCATGCGAACACACCTCCATAGCAGCTGTAGCCAAACGGACATTCCCTCCCCCTCCCCAGCACGGCTGAAACAGCACCACCAATCCCTCCACCGTGCATCCCCCCGATACGGACAGGGGTTGGCGACGCACGACGAGATTGGACGGACAGCCTCGGCGGTTATTACACCGCCGGGCGTCAAGATATACAATAATTCGCGCGTCCCTCCGGCATGCGCACATTCCTAGTCGCATTCTGTGCTGCTCGTTTTTTCATTTGCACATCGCTCCGCTGCTCAATAGCGAGAAATCTAATCTCGAAGTTCCGTTGATCATGAAAATAATGCGCTGGATGATGGGGCTCCTTCTTCCGGCGACGCTCGCCGTACAGCCTTACTTACGTCTGAGATGCATCAGTCAAGCATCCCCTTCGACGGCCGTGCTGATGCTCAGCGCTGATAGACTACCTCAGCAATATGTACTCTGCACCACCTATTATCCTCGCCGGCAAGGATTCTTCAAATTCGCGTATCGCTGCCCCGTCGTAACTCGTTGCCACTGTCGTCGCTGAAACCTGATAAGAAAAGCTCGGCTGCTTGTCTAAAAAAAGACCGAATAAATATATACGATTTGTTCGTGTTACTTTCCAAAGCTGCAGTGCTAGTGTCAGGGTCTCACTCGGCTCCTTCACCTCCTCGCTCTATTCTATTTCGTCAAAAATAACGAAAAGCCATCCATGGAAGCTGCTTCATAAGAAGTTTAATTCTCTCTCTAAGTATACCTCAATACCAAGTACAAAGATTATTTGGATCAAAAAAGAACCCTACGGTGGCGTTCACTGCCCAGATTCCAGCTCCTTGATCATCGACGTTCCAAGTGCGGCCAAATGGCGCGTTGGTACCTTCCCATCTGCCGCCTCTTACACAGGAGACAGCCATAGCTTTTTTCCCGCTGTTGCAGGAAGTGCTAGAATATCGCATCTCTCACCCAACGATACCTTCGTGATTCATCCGTCGAAATACCCGCAGTTCTGGAATGCTGACGTTCCCGCACCAGATCCAAAATCTATCGGCCTGCCACGCACTGATACCATCCGATCCCGCGTCTTCATTTTCCGACGACAATGTTAATCCTAACGTAAGTATTCACACGGATAGACTTCATTGAACATTCCTCAGGGTATAATTAGCGGCTCCGCGAGTACTGTCGGTGATACACAGGTGCGTCATCGGACATGAGCGCAGAAAACGGAACACAATTCCCAACATTCTATCAGGACTCCAAGTTCATCCGGCACTAAACAAAATCGTTTGGTCTGGGATCATTGGAAGTCACTTCATAGAACAGCCTTGCGAATAGCCACGTATTATTATTATTCCAAACAGTGCTATAAAAATAAACCACACTCTTAGTTCTATATTTTCCCGCTGTTTATATACTTTCAGACACTGACTGAGAATAATGATGTAAAACAGATGCCTCGAGGTACACACTGCCGGGTATTACTACGAGAGCCAAAAATATATACATTGCAGCAATATTTAGACTGTCATATTATGGGGTGCTACTTTTCCCTCAGTGTTTCGAATCGGAATTACGCGGCAACATGGGAAGATAACCAGACGAAGACGCGTCCTTTCGATAATCACGTGTCGTGCGGTTGTGGATTGAATGCCGAGCACCGAGCTGGTCTCCTGAACTTAGACTTTTCCAAGCTACTAGATATTCAGTTTCAGAGATCAAGACGTGACCGTGGAACTTGGATCCCAATGTCAAAGGCTCACAAGACCTTTTCATCCTGCGTTAAATTAACCACATTGCCCAGTCGCGCACCTTTCCCGTCGTCTGAGAAGCCCTCAATAGACACAGTAATTATGCCAAAACAACATGTCGCTAGGCGTCCGAAAATACTCGAGTCCCCAAACAGCACGACAGTGGAAACCGAGCGACCTGTCTGATTACAATATCTCCATCGTCAAGAAGGAGAAAGACGAGTTTTTTGGTGCTACGCTCTCAATTTACACCGTGGCCGGCCCTGCCGATTCTATCTCACACAAGAACCTCGCAAAAGACCCTGACAAGGCTATAATCGAGATGCTCGTGAACTGCTAATACGAGCGTAACCACAATGAAGGAGACATACGCACGCTTTCCAGCAAGGTTTTACACTCCTTACACTACCTCGGCAATTCCCTTCAGGTCACCTTGAACGGGTTCTCAAAGGGCAAATCACCATGTGCGGAAAGCAAGTCGCTACGACCAGCGACCAGTGCTTCACTGTCTCCGATGTCTTGTTCCTTGTTCAGCGTCATGCCAAGATCTCAACCGATCGCGTCGACGTTGAGATAAGACCGGTGGCACAAGCGATAGGTGCGTACCAGACCATCATGGCGAACAGAGTCAAGGATCCTACTCTCCTACTCTCCCACCGTTGGACGAGAGTCTTGACATCCATGCAATTTTTTCATTGGAACGTTCCCCCAATTTTATAAAATCAAAGTCACCGCCGACTCGGAGCAATGTGTGCAATTGGGAACGTATCCTGCTGTTGAAACCATCGTCGAGTGCCACACTCCCTGCGCCACAAGCTCTGAAATAGAAAGAATGAAACTACTCGACAATCAAAATCTTATTTCCAGGCTTTCAAGACCTATTATTTTGAAATGCAAGGTTTCTTTGACGGGTACATATTTCTACAGAAGACAAATGTCACAAAATTCATGGCTCATAGCTAATTGTACGCACCAGATAATGATGAGCAGGTCGGTCGGTCACCATTGTCAGTGAGACTCTTCGACTTTCCAATAGAATAAATATTTCCCTTTTTACGTGAGTATGCTCTATGAAAATGTCTTCCCGCCAACGATAAAAGCTCGCGAAACAATCAGGTAGCGCTTAAATGATGCAACAAATAAAAAGAATGTGAAAAAAATCGATTATGACAAAAATCCATACTTAAACACCGAAAGTAGCACAACTCATGAAGCATCTACTAGAACTCCATCTTCTACCGATGACTCTTGCGAGTGGGAATCTATTGCCCCAAAACGCTCGGTCAGCATCGCTAATACGTACGGGAAAGTGCCACATACCGTGATCGTGCCCTAGGGCGCCTTCCCAGCCTTCCTCGAACAGTTCAGGGTTGGTAGTTGGGTCGGCGATCGATGCAGCTATTTTGGGTCGGTTCTTGGCGACGAGGTCGGTTTTCCAAGCTTCGACCGCTTTTGGCACCTCACTATGGTGCAAGTAGGCCACATCAACGAAATGCAAGTAGAGGCAGAGGCTCATACTGCCCACCTTGGTGCGTACGTCCGTGCAAATAGAGCGGCTTCCGGAGCCCGTTGTGTTTTCACGAGGAGATCAATGCAGGAGCTAGTATCTCCAAGCTGGAAGAGAGTGGCGAATGCAAGATTGTTCTGCCCCTTCTCCTCTGCAACGGGGAAACAGGATCAATTACTATACGGCGACTTCCGCATGGCATACTTACTCGCTTTATCGGCCAACAGCTTCAGTTCCTCACGGTCGCCTGTCGATAATAGAAGGAGCATCAACGCGCTCAAATCACCAGCCTTCTCGAAGCTTTCGCGGGCAAGGTCAAATCGCCACACTGTAAGTGCGCGGTCACCAAGTGCCTTCCACTTCACTTCTGCCTCGTTCTCTGGCACAGTGCGTGCGATCTCGAGGGCAGTATCAAGATCATCGAGAGATAGCGCAAGGTCGAACTTGTGGTCGGGATCAGTTGTCACCTGGATCGCGAGCTCCTTGAGATCTACGATAAAAAAGGATTTTGAGCATACATAGGGTGTAGAAAAGGAAAGAAATCCTACCTCGTCCCTCAAGGAATCGTGCCACCTTGTTTAACTGCTCTTTAGGGAGAGTCGGGAGTATCTCAGCAGCGGTGTCCGTATCCCCACGGAGCACGGCTGTTTGATATTCCACGACACTCAATGAGAGAGAGTAACCATAGATATGCAGGTCTTTATCGGCTAGGTAGACACGATTATGTGCCGGGATATAGCCCAAGAGGTATAGTGGACTACAGAGTGTATCTGTCAGAAACATGAATGCAGCATGGAAAAGAAGTGGACACACGTATCGAACGGGCTGATGGTGTAAGATTCGCTGCCGACGAAGTAGCACAGTCGATTGGCGGCTGTGGTGTAGATGAAGCAGTCGCCTATCCATTTGGCTGTTTTGATTCTGATAACCATGTCAGCGTTGGCAAAATGAGAAATATTGTTAGACATACCCCTCGGGGACGTCAGCGATAACGTCGAAAGCTTCCTCGACACCTTCATCGGTGATCTCGGCGCCTTCCTCAAGCTTAGCATTATACGCATCGCGATCGAAACGAAGGATGTAGAAAGACTCGTCGGTGGTTATCGCAACAAGAGACCCAGTGCCTGACCAGTATACCTAAAAACTCAAATCAGTAAGGCATCAAGAACATCACTGAAAACCCCGAAAGCTCACATTCTTCGCCTCGACGTCAATTCTCCGCACAATCTCTCCAGATTCCCAGTCCCAGAATATCACGAATCCAGTACCCCTCGCGCCAAGCACCGGTCCACTGTGCAAACTATCCATTGCCCAGCTTCCAGCACCTTTCATAGGCGGCGTTGTCCGCTCTTTGAAGTTCTTGTAGACCTTCAGCTTGAGCTTGTTCTCCAATACAGCATATGTATTGGAATCGGGAGCCCACGCGAACGAAATACCGTTGCCGAAAGACTTGTTCCGCCACGCAAGGGCTGTATAGGTGATATATTCTCCATCACCGAGAGCTGTGACGAAGCGGCCATTGGGGGAGTGAACGAGGGAAGTGGCGAAGATCTCAGTGGTACCGATCTCCTTTGGCGAGATGGAGACGCGTGCACCATCAGAGGATGGGGAGGAATCGGCTTGGACTGTTTGTAAGTTGGCGGAGAGGACGTCGTTGTTACGTGTGTAGATGAACTTTCCGGAGGGGTCCATACTGAAAGTTGGTTCATCGCGACCGAGCTAGCAAGGGTATAAAAATTAATCCAGGATTTAGGTTCACGCACATACCTTGATTACAACAACACCTTCATCGAACCCGACTGCCACTTCGTTTGCATCCTTTCGAAGAGCAACACACCATGCGCGCTCCAGCGCATAGCTGAGGGTATTCTCAACTCGGTATGTACCGCTGTTCCAGATCTTGACAGTGCCGTCCTCACTACCGCTGATGATAATGGGAAGGTTGGGGTGGAATACGGCAAATGAAACGTTATTCGTATGTCCTTCCATCGTCTGTACGCAGCTCTTGGAAAGGTAATCCCACACCTTGACAGTCTTGTCGTCCCCTGTCGTGACCAAGTATGGCTTATCAGCACCGGGGTAGAAGTCAACGTAGTTGACGCCTTTATCGTGGGCCTCCATAGTAAAGTTAGCATTGGGTGAGCCGATGGACCACATCTTGACAGTGCGATCCAGACAAGCAGACACGAAAGTATTGGAATCTTTCGGGTTGAAGGCGAGATTCATGATATAATGAGTGTGACCCTCGTAAATCTAATACAAGATCAGAACAACGACCAGGAAACACAAAGCAACGACGCGCACCTGGATGTTCTTCCATCCCTTTTCCCAATCCCAAGCCTTAATTGTCATATCATCACTTCCCGTAAGCACGATACTCGCAGATGGGTGAACCGTTAAGCATCTGATATAATCGGGATGGGCCTCAAACGCGGCAACCTTCTCGTGCGTGTTGTAATTGAATACGCGCAGTTGGAAGTCGTCCGACCCTGCCACGAACCAGTTCTTACGCGCGATGAACTTGACACAGCGCACTGGAACCTCCGCGACCTCGAATGTCTTGACAATGGCACCAGTTTCGTGATTGTATATGTTCACGGTTCCATTATACAAGCCAGTAAGGAGCCAGGGTTCCGTCGGGTGGAAATCAACGCCCTTGACACGGTCTGACCTGGAGAAGAGCTTCCGCTGGAAATTGCGAGTCTCTCAGTCGCCAGCAAAGAACAGAACACGTTGAAAAACACATACATTGACGTCGAAGAGCATTCTGTCTCTTAATAATGGTCAGAGTCTTTGGGCTTTTGATAAGTGGAAGTATAAATGAGAAATCTACGTGGAGGCGCTGCTTCGGTGCTGTCGTCGTGTCCCGATTGGGGATATGAAATGGCATAAATAATAAATAAATAAATAATAATCCTTCAAGCTTCAAGCGCTCAATGTCGCTCAATTGATGCGCATGAATGGTCCTTCAAGTTCACGCCTTCCTACGTACTCATTCTGTACAATTTACAAAAGGTCTTACTGTATATATCCGCGTCTAAAGTTCGTAAAAACCACAGCAATATCACTACAGCAACTTGAAAGATACCACTGTATCTACACTAATACTCTTCGTAAACTTCTCCGCAGAATTAGCCATATCATCCCTTATCGAGTTTGCATCATGTTAAGGCAAGGCCAGGCACAGTTCATGGGTCTTACATCACTGGAACAATTAGTACAAGTATCTTGATCTTCATGGACTGTTCCATCGACAATCCCAATGGGCATAAACAGCAAGCCACGCCTGTAGGGTATGCAAAGACTAGAGCCCCAAAAGACAGCATCAGGCGAAGCAAACAAAGAAGATCCCATGATATTGAATGGTCTTCGCAAATTGTGGTCCATTATGGGTAAGAACAGTACAAGCCTGAGCTTCAGGTTCCAAGGTAGAGTAGGTCCAGGACGGTGCCAAAAGAAAACCTTGCAAATAACAGAATAACCCTTCGTTCCAGAGCAGCGGCAAAGATCAGGACAGAAGGCTTGCATAAAGAAACAGCTTAAGCCTATATTGCTGTGAGATGAAGTCAGAACATCGCCAGAATACAGTGTTTGGTTCCAGAATGTAAGAGACCGAATTGTTGAAGATGTCGTGGGTATTGGAGATTGCATTTAGAAATTCGAAAGCTAAAGCTCAACATCAGTGCACGGCAGGAATGAGGAGTTCAATCTCTTGCGAGAAGAGTATGCGCAGCCTCAGAACAGCCTACTGAGCCTCCAGCCAATCTTTGAACCTAAGATAGCTTTTGACGACTTTCTTCAGGAACCACCAAATAACCTCAAGGACATTGCGAGGTGGCTGCTCTTCCGGAGATTTGCAGCGTTCCTCCTGCAGATAGAAGCGGACGGGGATAATAACCGGCTCGTCAGAGACATTAAAACGGACGTGCTTGCGTGTATCTGGTTCGTGATAATTAATGATGAGAGGTACAGGGAACGCAGGGGACACAGGGCGGGCTGGATAGAATTTGCGGGGACGGCAGGGACGAGCCTGGTAGGGGCAGTGCCAGTGTAATTCGGGGCACAACCTAGGGGTGGGGTGGGGTAGAGAGGGGAGCAGGGAGGAGGAAGCAAGGAACGGTGAGGAGGGAGGAGGGAGGAGCCAGGGTTCCCTTGGATCGTGTAATGCTTCTGCAGGTGTGAAAGGGGGATTAGATAGAGGAAGAGAGGAAGAAGTGAAGGAAGGAGGGGGTCCAGAAATCGTTAATTTTCTTGGGCAGCACGACTGAATGGGGGGGGACGGGACTTCAAAAAAGGCGGGCAATGATGAGGATGTAGGGAGTAGATTCTTGGGTTCGTTGACGGTCGTGCGTGGAACATTGGGTGTACAAGGAGTCTCGTTGAGAGACTAGAAGAATTGTGTTAGAGACTCGGTATTAGGAACGATGAAGCAAACCGCTGACCGACTCAATCATTGAGGAAATTACTTCGCTTTCGGAAGACTCTGTTGTTTCAGCGACAGGTAGACATGAATCCATTGTTTCGGCGACAAGTGGGCATGAATTCGAACTAGTTTCCGAAGGGTAAAAATAAAGAAAATAGGTTGTCCACGAGGAACATACACCCAGGAGGACGTGTCTCGGGGATAGCATAGAGAAGCACGAGGTATGAGAGAAGGAGACAGAGCATAAGCCGCGAGAGGGATAACAGAAACTGGACTGGGATTCAAAGTAGCGTCGATGGGAGGGCCGAAGATAATGGAAGAATGGAAGTGAATGTTCGAACTGGGAATGCAATAGGTGTCGGAAAGCCGCCGTCCATGACCGTCTGCCACTATTGACTTCCTCTCTAGCTTCTTGACAAGTCTCAGCTCACGCAGCCGTGCCATGCCACGTGCAGAAAAAGATTCGGCAGCGGATACTTCGGAATGCCGTGAGCTAGCATAATAAATTTGATTTATCTGGTGAAGCAGTAGTCAGCTCACTGGAACAAAAGCGCAGTGAAGAATCTGTACATGTGTTTCCTTGCTGTTATATTGTGGATAATATTTATGAATAGGCGCTGTGCTTTCGCCGTATCGAACAGAAGGCGCAGGTGGGTTTCGTGGTTTATGGGCTAGCAAAGTGGGAGCTGTGCACAACGCGTTCATCTCTTCCTGCACAACAATCAGTAGAGAACGTTATGAAGAGAGATAATTGCCTCACCAGTTGAGAAATAGCGGCTTGCATGTCTGCTTCTTCAGCGGCTGACAGCCTCTTACTCTTGGTAGGGAACCAAATGGAAGAACAGGAGGAGGCGGAGTGCATGATGTTAATGACAGTGATGAGAAAAGAATGTACGGTGGTTGTAGGGATGTGTTGAGTGGGAGATAGTCGTGGGCTAGGATGTGATGGTCAAAGTTTAGGAAGAAGGAGAAATGGGGACAAAAAAATAGGAAGATGAGAGCTATATAGCACAAGAAGCGGCTGGCACATATCCGTTCGCACGAGGCTGACACTCATAACATCCCAAATTCTGGCTCCTCATGAGATATATTTCCGAAAGTACAAAAAGGAAGTGGGCGACATCCATGAAGGATTCAGCGAAGGATCTGCTCGCAGTAAGCGTCAAAAGATGCTGAACGTAACGTAGGAGAGACGCACAACTTTGGATTACGCTCTCTCTTAAGCCAAGTCGATGGTCCAACGTAGAATAGCTGGTTTGCCTCGCCTAGGTCCTCTTATATGTAGCAGAATCGATGAATTCAATGATTGAGAGTGCTAACATGATAGAGCTCGATGAACATTGTTTGCCTCTGCTCGAGTAGTGTGTGCGAGCAGGGACAAATAACGCGTAAACACGCTTCGTGGGAAGCGAGATGCCAGTCGCGTCTTCCTCTCCTCCAACTCGACCACATCACTGCTTACTGCTCCTTATACCCAGGCTCTAACTGGCTCAATAATGCCTGATGAAATTCCACCCGCAGAAGAAGCTGTCTCTCTTGAGCAGATCCCCTCCGCTCCCGGATCATCGACACCTCTCCGAGAATCATACACATATCATTCGCCCACCCCAACGGCCACAGGGCCATATATCCTAGGTGTAGATGAAGCTGGGCGGGGACCTGTGCTGGGGCCTCTTGTATACGGCGTCGCGTATTGCCCTGCAGCATACCAAGAAAAGATGGAAGGGCTGGGATTCGCAGGTGCGTAATATCTGGTCGACTGTAAGGCTGAACGCGTATAACATCCTCTGTAGATTCGAAGACACTGAAAGCTGATGCACGTTCGACGCTTCTCAGCACGCTGAGCTCCGATCCTTCTAATTTAGCATGGTCTGTCAGAGTGATTAGGTGCGTAACGTTCTTCATTTCAATGGGAGTCCATGTTTACAAGCATATACAATATAGCCCACAAGCCATATCAAATGGCATGCAGCGACGTCCACCAATAAATTTGAATAAGCAGTCGCAGGACGCTACTATACTACTTATTCGAGAAGTTCTTGCCAAAGGCATCGAGCTCTCAGAGGTACGTTGTTCCTATAGAACGCTTTACAACGACATTAAATTATCTCCACAGGTATACGTAGATGCCCTTGGCAATACCACTACGTACGAGGCATACCTTTCCTCCCTTTTCCGCGGAATCAATTTTACTGTCACGACAAAGGCAGATTCGAAGTACAAAATCGTCGGCGCTGCTAGTGTGGCTGCAAAAGTGACAAGAGACGCGTGTGTGGAAGGATGGTTCTTCGAAGAGAACAACGAGAAATCTTCAATAGCCTGGAGTGCACAATTGGGTTCTGGATATCCATCAGGTACTTCGCGGTTTGCCTAGAAATTATTATAACGCGTTCCCGACAGTTCTCCATTTCCACAGATCCGAACACTCAAGCATGGCTGAAAAACTCCATCGAACCCACCTTTGGATTCCCGAAACTGGTGCGCTTCTCTTGGACAACAGTGAAAGTTATCCTAGAGAAGAGTGCGCATGCCGTCAAATGGTGAGAGCTTGAGGTTAATCTCTTATGCGCCAATAGAAATTAACTTGCATTTTCAGGACAGATGAGGGTCAAGCTTCGTTGGTTAAAGCATTTGAAAGTGGCAAGGGATTGGATAAGGACAGATGTGCAGTTACAAAGGACCTGCACATCACTAGCATTTCGAACCTGTGAGGATTTGATGCATCTCATGAGACTGATGTTGTAAGATAATTGTCGCTATTATTTAACGTTTAATCGTAGTGACTCGCGGACTTCGAAGCGACGTTTTGTGAGCGATGATAGCAATCTGCAGATGAGCCATTTACAAGGTACCACTCTCTTCTTTACTGATCGCACCTCCCAGTTGTATCGAGTGAAAATGGCGACTACATGGGTGAGATCTATCGTCATAACTATAGCAGTTCTCGGCTAACTAATGAATTCAAGCACAAATCAGAGATGCTATCCATGTATGTAGATGCAGTCGATGCGGAGAGCACAGAAAGCTACTACCGCGTTCTCCTCAACGGCGCCCAAGTCAAGTACATCACCGTCAGTCCTGGGACATACGACGACGAAACACTCTCTTGCGATCTCTCGATAAATTTCATCTACCAAGTGCCCACGTTACCTATGGGGGACTGGGTCCGGGCCCGCATCTACCGCGAATCCCCTGATTCTGAGGTCTCTTTCGAGCTTTCAAACACTCCTCTGGCTGGAGTCCGCGGCGTGTGGCATCCCAACACAGTCGACTTACTCTCGCTCACTCTTCATGACCGACTCACCCTGAGTACCTGTGTTGCGACCTATGATGGGTTAGTCGACCCAGTCGTTGTGAAATTCGCCAGATTTGAGTTCGAGTTGCCGTACATCGAGAAGGAAACTGCTATCTATTGTGCCATTGAGGGACATGGCATTGGTCCTGCCTTCCTGGGCCATCTCACTGAGCATGGTCGTACGGTGGGACTTGTGATCGAAAAAATCGACGGTCGGAGGGCAGCAATCGGCGATCTGGAGGTGTGTCAGGAAGCTGTAAAACGCCTGCATGCTTTGGGCATCGTCCATGGTGATCTGAATCGACACAACTTCATTGTGTCATCTGCTGGGGTTACTCTCATTGACTTTGGGAATTCAACGCCAGATGGAAGTCAAGATGCCATGAGGCTGGAATACGAGCGCCTTGCCGATCAGTTGAGGGAAGATACAGGCAGAGGCGGCGGGTTTGTGACTTTGGTGGGGGATGTTAGCTCTGAATGAATCCCGGATGAAGTCGCCAATCGACTCGGGCTGTCGCAATCAGCGAAGTAGATAGAGTGGAGTCCGCATCATAGTTTCAGACATCTTTATATCTAAATCATGATTATATACACGTTTCATAAGACAAGATAGAGACGGAACGTAAGAAGTGAGAAAACGAAGATGAGAAAGGGTACGTACTTTTCTCTTCAATACTGGCTTATTGGGATAAACGAGGACACCAGAAAGTATTAGTTCCTGTGATTTATGGGCTAAAACTAGTGAGAGATATACCGTTCGAGTCTCGGTGTCTCTTCCACAATTTCCTTGCACCCTACCACTTCTTGAAATGTTGGAGAATCTTCTCTTTGGTGTATATTTCATCCCGCTGAAAACATATTATATCAAATGAGGGCTGGTCATCGTTGGCTGGACTGTTGAACTCGTCAAATATAAGCTGGCATCCTTGACATGAAATAGTAACCTGGTTTGTCCATGGATTAGGGTCGTAGTATGGCAGGACGATCGCCGCCATAAACCGTGTATCATCCACCATGCCAACATAACTGCTAAATATCACGCGTTCATCGTAGGCAACTTTGTTTTTAGTTGAATTTCAGTTCGTATACCTCGCCAGTCCTTCCCTCCCACCATGGACGGAAATTATGACTTCGCGAGCCAATCTACGGTTAACGAGATTTTGTTTCCCGCTGTACGTGACTGCTGAGACGCGATGATTTCCTGGCAATGTGAACACAATTAGGAATTTAGCTAACGTCTTGGTGAGGCCGAACGTTGGTTGGCATAGGCGGAAACATAAGGCACATCAACAAATTGGGCGTCGATGTGCTGACGGGAACAGAGATCGCTGTGTCAATATATATTGACTGGCAGGCGAGTAAAGAAGAAAGTCCTCCGGTGCCGCACCGTCAAGGACTGAGTGATTCTACTCCTGATCCATGAGCGGGGAGGGCTGTAGAGTTAATTTATTTTCTTAGTTCTGGTTATTGTGCTTTGATTGCCAAGAGCGTTGATGGGATGACTTTTGCATGATCGAGGTCCCATTGGCTGAGCACACAAGTCACAGGCTCGCGGCCTCGCAGAGTGTCCTATTCTTCGCATCTTGCTCCTGGAGTTCTCTTCCGATGGTCCGTGGTATACTTATTACCTCAAATCTCCCTCAACTCCAAAATCTCATTAAGAGAGATCCTGTGGCCTACAAGGAGGAGTTCTTACAGCAATGGAACCACTATAACAGCATCCGTCAAATATTCGCCATAAACCCAGACGAGCAGGCCCATCACTTCCGGGAGCTCATTGCCTTCATCTCTCAGGTGCGTTTCTTGCTTCGGTTTGCTACGTGAGTTTGAATATCGGCCGCAGGTTACGACTTGTTATCCAAAAGAGACGGCGGAATTCCCGTCGCAGATCTCAACTTTGCTGCTGGAAAGTTATGGCATTCTTTCTCCCGATACACGGAAGACCTTAGTTCAGAATTTGGTGATGCTTCGGAACAAGAATGTCATCACATCCATTGAGTATGCAGAAATGTGCCTACATCGAGACGTTTGCTAACAGCCCACTCTTCAGGCTTCTTCGTTCACTGTTCCCCCTCTTACCCCGTACCACCTCTTCCTCGCTTCGTGTATTCATACGCAAGACCATTCTCTCTGACATCCGCACCGCCAATCTCCGCACAAAAAATCACAAACTGAACAGAGCTGTGCAAGCGATGCTGTTCGGCATGGTGGAGCGAGGCTCGGAAGGAGAGATGGTGGGAGACAAGGGGAAAGTTAAAGCATTGGGTCCTACAACAGACTCTGCTGCTCATCCAGGAGACGAAGCAATGTGGGCCGTTATCTTGACAAAAGAGCTCTGGAGGAAGGGCATATGGTGCGTACTTTGCCTTTCCTCGGAAAACCCATCTAATATGTCCCTAGGACCGATGCGAAATCGGTTTCTATTATAGCTCAGGGTTGTTTCCATCCCGTAGCAAAAGTCCAAAACGCATCTGTGCATTTCTTCTTGGGAAGCGACGATGATCACCCGGACAGCGATGACGAAGATGAGGAAGTGAGTTGCTTTCCTCAGAGCATTTATCAGGCTGTTATTTACACCTGCGACTTAGGATGTCGACGTTCGGTCATTGCACCATCGCCGAGAGATTAACAAGAAGACGAGGAGTGGAGACAAAAAGCTTAGGAAGCAGCTGAATGTTGCGAAGAAGGTATGTATTTCTCTGAAGCCACATCAAGTCTTCACTCTCATCCATCTCGTCAGAAAAAATACTCCAAGCCGGAGATATCGGCTAACTTTCCCGCGCTCCAACTTCTACACGACCCCCAGACCTTCGCAGAGAAGCTCTACGACATCCTCAACCACTACGACAAGCGCTTCACGCTCGAGCACAAAATCCTCATCATGCAGCTCCTCTCGCGCGTCATGGGCGCGCACAAGCTCTGCGTGCTTGGATTCTACACGTACATCGTCAAGTACCTCACGCACAAGCAGCTGCGCGTCCCGTCCATCCTAGTTGCCCTCGCGCAGTCGGTGCACGACCTGACACCCCCGGACGCTGTTACGCCCGTTATCCGGAAACTGGCGCATGAGTTCGTGCATCCAGGTGTGGCAAGCGAGGTTATTGCGGCTGGGCTGAACTCCATCCGAGAGGTCTGCCGCCGGCAGCCGTGGTCTATGGAGGAGGATTTGCTGGGTGATCTCGTGGAGTACAGGAAGAGTAGGGATAAGGCCGTCACTTCTGCTGCAAGAGGTCTCCTCAAACTGTATCGGGAGATCAACCCCGGTATGTTAAAGAGACGGGAGCGGGTAAGCACTAGGAGATGCATAGTTCAACTTAAAGGGATGCTCACATTGCTTATTACAGGGCAAGGATGCCTCCATGGGCATAGCAAGTGGCAGCCAACCTCTTCCATACGGGTACAGTGCCGAAGCTGCAGTGGACATCGAGGGACTAGCAGTAAATCTTAGAGATCACATTATCCGGTCATTATACTAATTTCTCGATTATAGCTTCTTGAAGATCACTTAAAAAAGCTGCGCGAAGAAGATGGCGCTGGCAGCGACATGGAGGAAGACGACGAGGAGGCATGGAAGGCCTGGGATGTCGAGTCCGACTCATCTGAGGACGACTCTGATTCTGAACCGTGGATAAATGTCGATGATGACGATGACAACCTCGTTATCAGCGACAGCGAAGATGAAATGGAGGATAAAAAGTCGGATGAGAAGAAGGCAGAGGCGGATGAAGCTGCTGCTGCGGCAGCACGGGTATCTACCCTCGCCACTACTAAGGTAAGCAAATAGCCTAGTGGATAGCAGCTTTTCTCTGATCATCCCTTATACAGATTCTTACCCCCGCCGATTTTGCGCTCCTGAACGACCTCCGCATCCAAGCGGCCACAAAAGCTGTAGAGGCAGGTGGTGGATCCATAGCAAAGCGGAAGCTCGCCACTCTCGAAGCGACCAAGAAGGCGGTAGCCGGCGGCCAAGAAGAGGATACCTTCATCTCGGAGAACGATATCCTCGGGCCCCGCAAAAAGGCGAAGGCTGATTATGCCGAGCGTATGGCGTCCATCCAGAAGGGACGTGAGGGACGTGATAAATTCGGTTCGCACAAAGGAAAGCAGAACAAGGCGGCTCCTAGCAGTTCAACGAACAGGGAGAAGGCGAGGAACAAGCCAATCATGATGGTGCTTAGTAGTGGGGCAGTGAGGAGCAAGAAAAAGGCGTCGTTGAGGGACAAGCAGAAGAAGCTCAGGGCACATATAGACAAGTCCAAGAAGTCTCATCACTGAGATATTTCTGTTTATTCGCCTATGTGCTAGTAGATCCTTGCTTGAATATCATGTACTCCTATGTAGATCTTATTTACGATGGATATGTTTATTACAATATTAGAGACAAGTGATGGGGAACGCAATGTAGGCACATACAGCCAATAAGTGCGATTTCCTCACCATGTCGATAGGGTATGGATTACTTTCGGTTTCAAACTGACAGGACTAAATGCGGCTGCCCTGATTTCTCAGGCTCTTGCCTCAACTGGAACGCAGTATTCATATTCGACGGGGTATCCCCGCTCATCATTACCTCTTTCTTCTCATCCTCGATCCTCTTCGTTTTCCAAGCTTCCTTTATCGTCTGCTCGCATCCAAATTTATCGTAATGGGCCTTGCTGATGTCTGGCCTATAATTCTTAAAAGCCCCAAAATCCTCCTACGCTTCCTGTTGGTCGCGACGGCCTTTGCCATTTCGCGGGATTGAAGTCGCTTAAGCTCCCGCTGCGCGATTTGACGTCGCCGTTCAGCCAACCATAGGTCACGCTGTAACTGTGTCCGCTGGCACTCATTCGCATCAGCGCTTGGTTGTGCGAGGATGCCATGGTGTCGGAGGATGTTGAGCGTCGCTGCCATCTTAGACCCGAATATCTGCTCTGCCGAAGTTTCAACATCAACCTCTGAACCCCCCTCCCTTGTCTATTCCTCTTCCTTGGTCTTATTCACTGCATCCTCGAGGTCATTGAACATCTCCATGTTAGGTATGTCCGTAGTTAATGTAATGCAATTAGACGAGTAGGAAGGACTCAAGATTAGAAATTCACTGATATCCACGGGCGAATGCTCCATCGGAATGGCGAATTGGCACCATAACATTATAAGGAAGAACCAGAAAAGTCAGAGACAAAAACGACTAAGAGCACTGCAAGTATCTGTACATCGCGATAACTGGTCATCCTTGTAATACACCCCCTAGGGAATCCCATTCCTCTCACCGACGTTTCGTCGGAGGGGAGCCCTGCGCCTCTTCAGCAGCCTTCCTCTTCGTTCCCAGACCAAATGTAACCTTGGCCCGCTCGCCAGGTACAGGAGTACCGCCCTGCGATGAAGGCTCGACAACGGACGATGAGATGCGGGAGAAACCGGGCCTCGGGGCAGGAGAACCAGAGGCGGAGGAAAAGCCTGACGGGCCAGGACTCCCGCCGTTTATAAGCGCCTGTATTTGTGGGGCAGGGACAGTCATGAAACCTGCTTCTGCAGCTTGCTGTGTGCCCTTCCCCTCCTTCTTCTTCTTTGTCTTCTCGGTCTTGCCCTTTTGAAGCGGCTGGGCATCCAGGAATTCGGCAGCCTGGGGTACAGCGCTGCGAAATAACCATGAGCGAATCAACGCGCATAGGAGAACATAGAGAGACCTACCCTCGGTTTCCAACCGATAAAACGAAATGAGCTTGACCGGCTTTCTCCTGTCTCTGCTGGAACGCCTTATTCATGCTCAACGGGGTATCGCCGCTCGCCATCGCCTCCTTCTTTTTCTCCTCCGCAATCTTCTTCAGCCTCTTCTCAGTCTTCATCCTCCCCGAACCCTTTCCATGGAACTTGTGCGACAGCGCTTTCCACGCCTCCTTCGGCGTCAGCACCCGACCGAATTCGTCGTAGTAAACGATGTTGACATCTGGTTTGTAGTTCTTGAAGGCTTCCAGGCTGTCTCGGGCCTCCTGCTGCTCGCGGAGACGATTTTCGTACTCGCGCTGGGCCTGATCCTTCGCCATTCCGCGGGACTGCAGCCGCTCAAGCTCCCGCTGCGCAACGCGCCGTCGCTGGTCGGCCAACCAGAGATCACGCTGCAGCTGGGTCTTCTCGCGGTCCTTCATGTCTGAAGAGGGCTGTGCAAGGATGCCTTGGTGTCGAAGGATATTGAGCGTCGCGGCCATGCCAGATCCGAAGGTCTGCTCTGAGGAGGTACCAACGGCGTCATCTGCGCCAGCTTCGAGCCTGGCCTTCTCCTCCTCCTCAGTCGCTTTAATTGCGTCCTCGATGGCATTTAGCATTTCCATGTTATATTCCTCGTCGTCTTCGTCCTTGACCCGAACCTCGCCTGCTTCTAATTCGTCTAAAGGTACATCGTCAACAGCCATAGACTCTCCTCTAGACTGCGATGGCTGCCGCGAAGTAGATGGTGAACGTGCTTTGACCTCCGCCCGGGGTAACGGCGTTTCCCTCGGTTCAGGCTTGACAACCGGGTTGAGTTGGACTGCCCGAACGAATTCGGAGGTCTCATCGAAAACCAAACCTTCTTCTTCCTTCACATCTGCTCCTTCCTCTATCTTCATCGCCTGCATTGCCTCGGCTTCCTCCTCCGCGCGCTCCTCAGCAACTGTAATGGAAATAATTAGACTACAGAAGATTCCAAGATATCAGGAGCACTTACTCTTACGAGCCAGCTCCTCAGGACCAAGCTTCTTCGTCTTGTGCAGCTTTGCCTTCCGCGAGCGAGCTAGTGCTGCTTGAAGTTCATCGTCATCAACGAAGTTCACATCAAGATTCCGCTCTCGAGGAACAATGGGTTTATCATCAACATCCATTTGATCAGCGGGCGTATCTTCGGCGTCAGCAGGTACTCTCCGAGTTGGACGCTTCTTCTTTGTCTGATAATATATAATCGTAAGAAAAGTAAACCCTTTTATAAGAGATACTTTACCTTCGGTTTTTTGAATCCAACATCACCCTCTTTCAGATAATCCGACGTTTCCAGATTTTCTAGAGAAGATTATCAGTAATAATCTTCTACCGAAGTAGAAATTTGCGCTTACTAGCATAGTCAATTGACAACAATGATTTGTTTACTGCTGCTGCTGCTTGCTGCTTTTGTTCCTCCTGCTTAGTCTTGCTAGGAACGACGGAATTCCCCAATCGAAAACCCTAGCTACACTGTCAGAAAAACATTGCAGGATGTAAGAATGATATCTTACCGTTTCGTGCGAACCTTCCAACTCTTCGTCGTACTTGGCTAAGATGCCGCGCTTCATCCCCTGCGCCCCTTCGACGAACTCTTCGTCATCGTAGCCGGTATAGTCTCGCTTCTTTATCTTAAGCTCCTGATTCTTCTTTCTACGCTCGTCTTCCGCCATCTCCACGTTCTGCAGCTCATCCTCTGTAGAATGTCAGTCAGTATCTCAAGAAGGACGTACTACGAAGCTCTGACCTTCATTGTCGAGGATGCGGCTATCTTTCAAGGTGAGTATACGAGCATCGCCTTCGCCCATCTCTTCGAAGTCATGGCTGACCTTAAGCCCAACAAGATCACCTGAAAGCCAAACGTCACTAAACGTCAAGCCTCAAAGCGCTGCACTGACTTACGTTCTGTGTATTCGGCTTCAAATTCCTTATCTATGTTCTCCAACTCCTCCTGGCGCTTCCGTGCCAGCTCCTTCTCCTTCTTCTTGCTACGCTTGAGCCATTTCAAGGTATCGTCTACGTCGTCATCTGCAGCACCCAATGTTGTGCCTTTAAGCGAGGCATTGAGTTCTCGCCGATTTCGCACCCTAGAAGAGCACGTGTGAGCATTCGTGCTCATTCACCTTGAATTTATATGGTCGTGGGCCTGGTTTGCCCGGAGAAAAAAATGGAAGTGACCATATAGCGCTTTAAGAAAAGATACTCACTTGGCTATTCTGTCTGCAATCTTCCTGTAAGAAAGAAGAGATCATAATCAGAATGGTAACAAGAAAGTGCGAGAAATGAGACCATTACTTTGACTCGCGCTCCTTCGCCTCCTGCTCGCGTTTCTTTGTGTAGTTGTTTTCCGCATCGTCTGCTGGGGCCTTGTCCTCTGTGAGAGGCTTGAGCCCGAGCGAGATACGGATCTTGTTAGTTTCCTCCAAGCTGATGCTTTCTTCCATGGACATGATGGGCAGAAGCAAGATACAATGGGTAATGTGAGGATATGAGTTTCGTGTGAGTCGATGAGTTGTGAGGAAAGCGCAACAGGACTGCTTACGTGAGCACTCGTTCCGGTTTCTGGCTGCGGTGTTCGACAACGTGAACCTTGTCTCCTCCCCGTCTGAGCCAACGATGGCATCCATCGCAAACCCTTTCCGCTCAACATACCGCTATCTCGTGAGTTTAAGTCCCATTGAATTTATTTAGTATCTCATGTTTCATTCTCCACCGCCAGCAACGACAAGCTCACGAAAACCCTGTCATCTTCTACTCAGTAGTTATCGGGACAATTGGCCCGTTAATGGTCATTGGAGTGCCACCCATTCGTGAACGCTTCGGATACAAGCCTTCAGAGGTTGTTCCTACCTCCTACCCTCGTATGTTCTTGTCTCGCAGTATCCAGCTTCGACGTGCTGAATGCCGGCTTCCCCATCCCTGCCAGTTCCGAAACGCCCACGGAGACCAGTACAGGGCTACGATGATGAGCCAATGGCCGCTTCTTCATAAACCAGAAATTTTCTGTTAGATTAGAGAGAATGGAAGCTGCGGTTTGGACTCAGTCATAGGTTCCAGGAACTTGATGTGTTCAACTGTTGTGTCGACGCGTCAACACGGTCATTCAGAACTCTCGGCTCTTCAGTCTGAAATATGCTGCGTTGCTGTGGAAGACCGGTATGCAATTTTATGCTCTCCGAATGGCCGATGCTTTTGCAGCTATTAGCGGATTCAACTTTGTGGCCACAGAGCTGCGCAAGCTCTTCAGCCCGAGTCAAGTTCATGTTTCCAGCTTTCTCGTGCTGCTTGGACTTAGAAAGAACCCGTTGCGGCATTTTATCAACTCTTTACGACGCGACGATGCGCGTGTGCTGTTTTAAATCTCATTTCGTCATCACTTACTGTCCACTGACGCGCTGACAATTAACCTATGTTCAACTCACATAGCCTTTCCATGTGTTGCAGGATATCAACAACGCTCGCGCAATATGGATAGGTTGTACGTTATCAGAAAGGTAGGCTATATACTATGCTTCGAGTTTTAACGCTGAAATCTTGTTACTCCAGGCACTGACCAGAATCAATATCACTCAGAAAGGTACCTACGCAGACTATTTTTTACTCGGAATCGTCGACGGTGCCTGCAGAGTAACCTCTTTACTTCCGAATCATCAGGAGTTCTGCTCGAAATGACAGCAATAGATTATGCGTCCTGCGCGCGCTCAAGTAAATGAAACGCGTCGATTCGAGGATATCCATCACCAAACACACCAAGAACAGAATCTGTTACAATTATAAATTAAGCTATTCCCGCTTACATAGAGACCAAGGAAGTGCTAAGAAGTAAGAATGCTTTTGCTCATACGGTACTTATTTTCATTGGTTTCCCAGAAATTGCCCACTCATAATGCTCATTATCTGTGATATTTATTGTTTATCTTGAAGGCCCTATCTGAACGTCAGGCTATTTACGAACGATGCCTTACGACAGAAATAGCGTTAAACGACCGTCGACCCGGATGTTTCTTGCGGTTTCTTGCTGAGAGGTTGCGAGCAACCTCAACGCTCTTTATTTATGATTGTTTAAATGAGAAGCCGACGGCATCTGTGTAGGGCCCCAGACAACTCCCGAGGCATACGTTTGATTCCTCGTTCACTTGCATCAGGTACATTATCGCTATGTTCAACCGCAGAAGTCTCTCATTGAGGTATAATACATCGAAACTATGTCTTCACATTTTGGGCGGTACTTTTTTACAGCTTAAATTTTTCCTCTGCTTATGTTTCTTTGGATGATTAATATGCAGTATGTCGTCGCGAAGAACTTCTCGAACGTTTATATCTATTGTCAGTCATAAAAGAACAATCAGAGCTATGCGATTGTGAAAACTCCCTTAATAACAGCGAGTTGCATGCGTACCCCGAGAGCGATCGCTTACTCTACTCCATATTACTCAAGTTCAGGAGCACTTGGCTCTAACTACGTCGCTCCTGGAAGCTCTTCTCTTGGTAGTATTCCCCGCGTCATTGACGTAGTATGTACGGGTTTCCAATGCGCACAGCCGTAGAAGCGGCTCGTCCACGTAGGTGCGTCTCGCTCTTCGCATTTTCTTTCCTTCCTTTCAAATTGACATCCTTTGACAATCAAAGCTGAACACCCGGAGCTTATCCAAGATCCATAACATTGCTCCTCTATCACAACTATAGTCTGTTGTTTCTCTTTCAATAGAGAGATACCGACTTTTAAGGCTTGTAAAATGGCTCACATAAATATAGACACACTGGATGTTCCGTGTACTTCATTTATAGGAAAGACATATTTACTGATGCCGACTTATCCGGGATATCCCACCGCCGATATGCCGAAATACAATGTGTACACCTGTGCACATTGCTCAACCTCGAAGCACCAATCTTCAGACCTTGTTACTCTCGAATAGCACCCGACCTACTAGTTCCACCCGCCCCCAGGTTCCCCACTGCGGGGCAAATGATACGCGTGCAGTCGCAATGGGATCCCATCGGCACTCCGCATTTTTGTCCATCGTATCGTATCTCTCGTGTATGGAATTTCCGGGATCCGTCGATCGGTGCTGACGGGACCGGAGACGGAGTATTTGAAGAATGCACTTAGTATGCGGTGGATCGATGGAAATCGATGGTAGCTACACTTTAAAAATTCGAAGGCATGGCTAGACATGACCCCGCTTTAAGTTCCTGGGACCTTACCACAGTAAAAATATTGACACTACATCATAGGTTTTGCTCTGTTTCTTTTCTATAAAATAGCTTGAGGTAAATACAACCCTTCTTGATGTAGTTGTTTGTTTCTCAACTACGCAGCACCAATAGTGATTTTATACTATAATAACTGTCGACGAATGCTGCTAG
This sequence comes from Nidula niveotomentosa, assembly GCA_036937135.1. NCBI lineage: Eukaryota > Fungi > Basidiomycota > Agaricomycetes > Agaricales > Nidulariaceae > Nidula > Nidula niveotomentosa. The sequence goes on from JASFDE010000010.1 coordinate 167,495, forward strand.
GTCGGCCTTGGGGCGTGGGATAGGTACAAATTCCTACCTGTTTAACACGGGTGCAGTCCTTTACTGAAGATAGTGTATTCGAGAACAGAGGCATTGGAGTATGTGGTTTTCGAACGCATGCGCATCGCATCATCAGTTCCGAGTCGGTGAGTATTCTCTACCCCAGCTGTCTCTACAAAATTAGCATGTATAAATGGTCCAATTCCAGGTGATCAAATGGTAGTATCGTGAAGAAATGTATCGTCAGTGCAAGGCTGCGGAAGAGGGACGTCAGAAAAGTTACATCCCCGCCCTTTAGTCCTGAATGGGGACACCGCCTCCGCCTATTGTGACCTACTATTGCCAAGATTTGAGCACACAGCAAGGCGATCACAGTCTATTTTTAGCCCAAATATCACCTCCTTCAGGAGAACCATATGATCGCGCACGATATCAAATGCGCGCTTCCAGTTACGTTTCCCACCCAATCTGACAGGTTGTGGAGGCTTCTCTACTCACAAGTCTTTCACGCCTCGAATTTCCCATACGAGTCGGATTTGAGTACGCTGTGCCGGGAGCTATTCTATTTTGCACACACTGCCTATATTGTGAGGAGTGAGGTACGATTCAAGGAGATCTCCTCAGTATGTGTGGGAGAATGTTAACTCACCAATGATCATGGGGAAACTGGACAACGTGCTCACGTATCTATTGAGGGCGCTGCGGCTAATCGACCAGGTGTTTTACAATTTGGCGCTGCGACTCCGTCAAATTATGTGTCATTATTACCCCACATAGCATTGGTGGGTGTGTATCACTTGACATAACGATCGTAAAATGTATTTAAGCCCATCGCACAGTCCCAGCCTTGACATGGGGCACAATAAGAATGAGGAAGAGGAATGGTATGAGATCGCATACTTATCTTTACCTGTTTTTAAGCTTCGTGTATGTAGCGGTGACACAAGGTTATTTTGATGTTGACAGGGTGCCGAAGCCTGCGTCTATCGATGTGAGGGACATCAACTCCTCCATTCTAAACATCATGGGTGTAATTTGATAGGCACCAGATGGGAAGCAGATACCGAGACAAATTCATTAGCACCCGACGAAATCTGGCAACGCCGTAGAATTCATAGAACATCTGGAGACTAGCCCCTTGTAATTCCATCCCGGAGAAAGTGTTAGATCTCCCGGATACGCGATGGCCCAAAGCAGGATGCAAGTTCACATCATGGAATTTGAAATGGGCCGTGATCGAAGGGATATAAAGGAACCTGGAGATACACCACAAACCTCCGTGCGCTCAGCCTTTGGTCCACTGCATCCCCTCCATTCTTCACATAATGTCGGCCCCACTTGTGCGCAAGGGAGAGATCATCCAGCGTCCCGTTTTTTCGACGTGGGAGAGGACAAAGAACAGGCCTCAGGTCCATTGGGTAGCGGAAATTCTGGCTGAAGCAGTACGTTGATCATAGTCATCTATTTCGAGCTCGAGCTGATGAACGTCGCCGCTGACAGTTTGGAGCGTTCTTCTACGTCTATGCTGGTACGCAATCTGCTCTTCATTAACGGGGACATTGGTGAACACCAACGTTATATAGGCGTGTCCGCAACAGCAAGTTACGTTGTGGGAACTATTGTGCCGGTCCCAGGTCTAGGCTGTAAGTCTTACACTCACCTGCGTATCAGATACACCTACTGACCACCTCGTACGCAGCCGTTCTCCAGATTGGCTTTGGCTATGCGTTCGGCATCCTCTTCGCCATCGGGTGTTGTACAGCAACGTCTGGCGGCCACTTTGGTCCTTCCATTACTCTGATCCATATTCTCTTCAACGGCTTCCCACCGATGAAAGGCCTAAGGTAAGGAGCAAACTTGTTGTCGATGGTATCTTTTGTTGACGATGAGAACGCAGGTACATGGTCGCACAAACCTTCGGAGCTTATATCGCTTGCGCTCTAGTGTACAACCAATGGAAGGTCTTCATCGAGGCCTCGGAGGGTGTTCTACTTAAAGCAGGTTCCTTCGACGCCGTGATGTACACTCCAAATGGCCCTGCCGGAATTTTCGCACTCTATCTCCCTGCTGGACAAACACTGGGACGTGTTTTCATGAACGAGGCTGTCAATGTAAGTGTATGCGTCGTAAATGCCTTATCTATACTCATCTTAATGAATTAGTCATTCATCGTTGCTTTTATTATTTGGGCATGCATGGACCCATCAAATCATCTTGTTACCCCGCAAATCGCACCCTTCGTCATCTCCATCGCATAGTGAGTGGGACATAAGATATTATTTCGTAAATGTACTCACCTTGGCGTATTAACTTAGTGCCACCATCATTTGGGGATCCGCAGCTCCTGGTGGTATGTTGATCTTTGCTCCTTCTACGCTACGGCGTCTTCTGATTACCATTTTATAGTCGCACTGAACACCGCTCGTGATCTTGGAGGACGATTCTGGGCCATGACCGTGTGGGGTACCGCAGGTATGAAGGCTCCGGACCCCATTCTCCATTCACTAACAGGTGTTCGCAGCATCCGGAGGAAAATACGCTGCCATAGCAGCCCTCACGAATATCCCGATGACAGTGTTTGCCGTGGTCGTGTACGAATGTTTCTTTGCAGATTCTCGCCGAAGTAAGCTCTTTCTTCGATATACGAAAGGAAAGTATCACTCACCATTACCTTTCTAGTTGTCCTCCCAGGGACTCTCACATTCATCCGGGCCTCAGGCCTTCTTCCCAAAGAAGATACCCGCACCCGAAGTGAGGAAAGCGTGCTCGAAGCCAACAACGCAGCCTCAACAGAAAAGCCGAGTATTCAGACTATCGAGTATAAATAATCGTTGACCGTGGTCGCCGGGTTCCCCTCCGCTGGGGACGTCCGGTGACGTGATGATATTTTTTTTTAATTTGGAGGGTGTAAATGCTCAGCTGTAAAATGTAACTAATGAGATGAAAGCGAATTCAGGTTTATGAAGCTTAACAGGATGCACAGTACCGTGCTTGAGACTTCTGGATGTTTGCTTGTAAGATGACTTGTTGAATGATCATTGAGGGACCATATCATAGAACAAGCAAACGTGAGGTAAGCGAAATACCACCACAAGCTCTGGTGAAATTTAAACGGAGAATCAAGTCGCTGGTCGTGGATAGTATAGCCAGTGGTCCTCAGTGGTCGTGAGTAGAGCAAGAATAGAGATAAGTCCAAAGCCTCTTCGCCAAGAAGTTGAACACAGAAGGTGTCGGGTCACCAGCTGGAGATTCGTAGTAGTCCTCGCCAAGAAGTCGAATACGACAGATATCACCCTGCCAGCCAGAGGAATTGTAAGCGGAAGGGAAACCATCGAGCATCGCATCATATAAAAAGTACTCTCAGTTCAAAAGTTTAGCAAGAACCGGGAATAAAGGTAGCCGGTCTGACCAAGCACCTTCAAGCGAATGATCAATATCCCCGAGGCCGCCATCATACCTGCATAAATACCCGGTTTACTCTCTAGGCAAGATGCAGATACACTTCGGCCATTTAACTCCACTCCATACCTTCCAACTCTCCAGCCTAAAATCAAAATTAACATGTCCCGCCCCAGCACATACAAGCGCATCGTGCTCAACTCGCGCCCCGTCGGCGACATCGAGCCGGACACCTTCCGCACGGAGGAGGCCCCGCTCGACACGCTCAGGCCGGGGAAGAAGCAGGCGCTCGTGCAGTGTACATGGCTCTCCCTCGACCCCGCGATGCGTGGGTACATCAGGGACGCGAGGAGCTATTTGCCCCCGGTGCAGATTGGGGAGGTGCGTCGTCGCGCGAGTGCTGCTGTTGGGTGCATGGCGGTTGATGATGCTTTTTTTCGGGGGTAGACGATGCGTGCGGGGGGGTTGGGGGTTATTGTTGAGGTTGGAGAGGGGAGCAGCTTGAAGGTCGGGGACTCGGTGTATGGCGCATGGGGTAAGTATACATATGCTTTGGTTGGAAGTATTGTCGAACGCGTATGATACGACAGGAATGACCGAGTACGCGATCATGGACGACAAGGCGCTGCAGAAGCTCGAGTGAGTTTCCGTGATAACATACATGTCCGTCTTGACGGAATGCGTCCCTCTTTTCGGCAGTGTACCCGCAGGCGTGCAGACCCTCGACTTCCTGAACACCCTCGGCAGCTCCGGTACGCGTCTTCTTCTCCACCTATCCGTGCCCTACTCACACATCACAATTCCCCATAGGCCTAACGGCCTACTTCGTACGTCCCCTTCCCTCTCCCCCCTTTCCACCTTCTCACCCCCCTCTTAGGGTCTACGAGACATCGGCAAGCTCAAGTCCGGCGAAGTCCTCGTCGTTTCCGGGGCCGCCGGCTCCGTCGGGTCCATCGTGTGCCAGCTGGGCAAAGCCGCCGGTGCGACGGTGTACGCCATCGCGGGCTCCGCGGACAAGTGCGCGTGGCTCGAGCAGGAATTGGGCGTAGACAAGGCGTTCAATTATAAGAGCTCGACGTTTATCGAAGAGTTTAAGAAGATTGGGTATTTGGATGTGTTCTTTGATAATGTCGGCGGTGAGTGCTGGGTGGGTGCTTTGTGACCTCAAGGTTTCTCATGATGTGTTTTGCGCAGGTGAGATACTTGATTTCATGTTGACACGGCTGAAGCAGAAGGCGAGGATTGTGGTTTGTGGTATGTCCTTTCAATTCCTATCATTCCTGTCCAGTTCTTGTATTCACCCTTATTTCTCCAGGCGCCATCTCCGCGTACAGTGCGTCTCTTTACCACACTCAAAATCACACTCCCATCCCTAGCATCACCTTTCCTAGATTCCGCAAAGCCCAAAGGCCTGCAGAACTACCTTACCCTCATCTCGCAGCGCGCGACCATGCAGGGATTCATCGTGTACGTCCCCTCTCTCTCATCTTTATTTTCGCACCACTGACGTCACCACTAGGTTCGACTACGCAAATGAATACCCGACCGCCATCCGCGCGCTGGCAAGCGACCTGAGCAGCGGGAAGATCAAGCGCAAGTTCCACATCGTGGAGGGCGGGATCGAGCAGGCGCCGAAGGCGCTCCCGATGCTGTTTAGTGGTGGGAATACGGGGAAACTGTGCGTCCTGTTGTCTTTTGTGTTTTCTACGCGGTGCTGATACGTGGGGTTTGTTGCAGAGTTGTGAAGATTTCAGAGGAACCAGAGGTGAGCGCGAAGCTATGAGCGCTGAGCAGGAGTGTATATAATGTATATGTACGATGATCTTGTAAAATCCCGGGCTCGCACCCTACCACCTACCTACGTACAAAACCGACTTCCAAAAGTCAACGGTAATCTTTGACGGTGATACGCGACGCGATTCCCCAATCTTTGGGGTAGAATGGGCCGGCGGGCCTGCTCGAGAACGGTCCTCCCACGTGGCGAAAGAACCACTCGACCCATGTGATATTCGCCCAGCGTCTCTATAACACACGGGTGGCACCTCCACCTGGGCCCAAACTCTCTTCTGCTCGCAGTTCCATTTTATTACCGTCTTGGAACGGCGCCGTTCCAACGTTCCACATACATACATACGCCACTGCTGCTATTTCAGGAGGTCTGCACCCGGGTCGATACTTAATGGCGCCCTCGTCGTCGTCCTCTTCATCTGTCTCCTATTCGACCTCGGCGTCATCGCGGCCGCTAAAACACGTCCCGTGGAAGGAAAATGCGCTGCGCCAGCTGAAGCTCGTCGTGCCGGGCGCGCTTGTCACGTACTACCTCGGGACGTTCCATGAGTTCTGGCAGGTGGTGCTGGGCGAGGCGGGGTCGCAGTGGGGGAGGTACGTGCGCTGCTTGGGTCCTTTTTGTGGGTGCTCAGTGGTCTCTGTCGGGCATGTAGGACTGCTGCATCGGGTGCGCTGGGGCTGGGATTGACGACGCTCGCGCTGTTCTTGTATGTGCTGCTGCTGCCGTGGATAACAGGTGTGGAACCCAATGTACGTGGAGTGTCTTCTATTGGTTTTCCATCTGGTTTGTTGACGTCAGCTGTGCAGTATCGAGCATGGCGAGAGTCGACTGTGCTGACTGCAGTTATTCCGGTGGGTGTCTGTTCTCCGTATCGCTCTGCTCTCACAGCTCATCGGTTCGTAACTACAGGTGCTGACCGGGTCGATCGTCATTGGGTGGCTGCTGGGCGTGCTCACGCTGGGACAGTGGTCGAGTTTGGGATACATAAAGGGAGTTGTTGGCGGTAAGCAAACTATTCCCGGTACCCCCATCCCTCACAGCTCATCGCATGCACCAGTCTCCTCCGCGTACGCACTGACATTCGGGGTGCTGGGGCTGCTCCCGATTCCGAGAAGAAGAAAAAAGCAAGCAAAATAAGATCGACAATGTATGGTATGCCTACGCGTGTTGTACGGTTTAGTATATGTACTGTACAAGCCTAGTAATTAATGGTGATTTACGGACACGATGGGAGGAGTAGGGTCAGTGATAAGGCACGGGAGAGAGTGATCGTGATCCGAGACGCCGATGCGCAGCGGAGTCAGGCGGACCGAGACAGCACTTCCTCATCAAGTGCGCCCATCCAAGAAACTGAACGACTGCTGTTGCTGCTGTTACCTGCTGTCCTTATAACATCTTTTGTTCATCTACTGCTACCATCGCTGCATCTGCTGTCACTGCCACCCATCTCCCTCACCATGTACAACAGTGGCTACGGCGCAACCAGCCCCCCACTCGCACCCAGTGTCAACAACCCCTTCGTCGCCGACCCCTCCTCCCGCTTCCCCGACCTCGAAGGCGCTGCCTCTCCAGATCAAGGATCGCAGTACACTGCATGGCTCGCCAACTCCAATCCCTCCTACCCCACCCAGCAGCAGCAAAACCCGTACCAGCAACAGCAGAATCCGCAGTACCAGCAGGCCCCGCAGTTCGCCACTAACAATAGCTATGGCCAGCAACAGCAGCAGCCCCAGCAGGGATACGCGAGCCCCATGCAGGGAGCACCGAGCTTCCAACCCACGAGCTCATTTGGCCAGCAACTCGCAGCCCAGGTTAGTGGAAGCAGCTATGGCTACCTGAATGGCCAGCCGACGGGCATGGGCCAGCAACAGCAGAGCACCTACAATCCCGCCCAGCAGCAGATCCAGAACCCGGGATACGTAGCGCAATTCGATCCGTACGCTTCCCTCGGGCAGATAGTCGACGGGGGCCCACAACAGCAGCAGCAGCAGCAGCAGCAGCCGAACCAATTCCAAAACCCCTCGCAGGCCCAATCCCAACCCCAAACCGGTGGCAGCGGCCGCTCCGCCACGGGCGAGCTCCACCCGCGCGAGTACATCCGCACACACAAGGCGGAGATCGAGTCCTGGGACAGCTACGCGTGGAAGCAGCTGCTGAACGCGTTCGAGGGGCTCAAGACCGCGTGGGAGGGACGCAAGGCCGAGCTTGGGAGCAAGGTTGCGGGGCTGCAGGTGCAGATGCAGCAGTATGGCGGGTATTATCAGGCGCAGGGGCAGATACAGCAGGAGGGGGCGCGGTTGCAGGGGGTGAGTGTTGCTTTTCTGTTTTTTTTTTTGCGATGCTCGTTTCTCATATTTGGTCTTCGGTTTTCGTATAGCTGATGAAGGAGGCAGAATCGAATTTCGGTGCGCTGTCATCTTCTCTTCTTTTCTACTTTCTATCGTTAACACGTCTCCCTCAGACTCCGTCGCAGCTTCAACCTTCCAGATGCACGAGGTCTTCTCTGGGTACCGCCAGTCCGGCGACCTTGCGAGCAAACGACGCGTCCGCGAAGCCACCAACGCCGCGCTGCAGAACCTCCCCGACTGGCCGTCGCAGGTATACTAGCTCTCCCCCTGAGCAAACTTGCATGTTCCCTTTCCTTCTCTCCTTTCTTCGCTTTTGCTTCGGCGAGGTATATCACCCATCTTGATTCCTGGACTCCCACACACACACACACTCGTACCGACACCCACACAGAGACGTAGCTAGTGCCTCTCGTACCAATTGTACTTATATCCCCCCCCCCTCAGCTAAATGCGCGCGCCACCAAGTACTCATAATACCGCAGCCCCACGCAACCTGTGCATTATCTTTTTTGCAAATTCTGCTTCTGCTTCATGTAACCCCCCCTCTATTATATAATGTAGGAAGGTAGCTGTACAACAACAGTAGAGTATATCGTGAAACTAAATGCTACAAACGACGAAAGTACAACCTGGCTTTGGTGGTGGGGTGGTATGATATGTAAGTACGTGAGTGTTGAGTGCGTATTCGATTTCCTTTCGTTAGTGTGTCCTCATTCGGCGATCCATCAGAGAACAACAGGTCATAAATATCCCCCCTACGCTATCCTCCTCCATCCCTGCGTTCGTAAGTCATGCGGAGTCGTGGCTCATGATCAGCTATTGCAGATCCCGGGATACAGCCGGTTTGTAGGGTCCTGCGGTATCCAGCCGCCCTGCAGCCCACGTTGATAGCTCCATTCGTCTGCGTTCTCCGCCTGTACATATAATACCCTCAGCAGGGGTACGCCACAGCGTTTTGAGTTACTCACCTTCCATGTCCAGAAAACCCATCCTTGTATGTTCTCCCCCACATCTACCTGGACTTCCCAGTATCTGCAAATCATAGTATGAAATGAGCAAACGTTCGAAACAAGTTGACAAGTAGCACGCACTGGCGCAAAAACGTCTTGTATTCATCTGAAAATCCATTCATATTCCCCGTAAAATTCGCACACGACCCATGCACCACCGAGCTCGGGCCGGGGAACCATGTCCCATCCCACCGCGCGCCGACGCCGCGCCCGTTCAGCCATTGCGCGCAGTCCGTGACGGCGTTCGACCACTCGCCAAGGACCGTCCAGAGGTTCGAGGTGGCGAAGGAGCCGAGGCTTTGGATATACCCGCAGGCAAACTTTGGGAAGAAGGTTAGTAAGGAGGGGAGAGGGGAAGGGAAGGGACGGACGTTGATGTGGTCTTGGAAGGAGCGGCTGAGCTCGGGGTCGCTGAATATTTGGTATTCGTGCTGTGGGATTAGATGTGAGGGAGATGTGCGTGGGAGGGGGATGAGAAGACGTACGAAATCCATCAGGACATCCTCCGCTGGGGAGGTCAAGAAGTTCGTCCAGCTCTGCAAGAAGACGACAGTAATTGTCAGATTCTCCTCCTTCTCCAGAGAAAAGAAAACAGAAAACACACCGAAACCCCAAGGAACGCATCCCCAATCATCACATTCACCCCTGCCTCCGCCGCCTTCACCGCCGCATACCCATCCAGCCAAAACTGCCTAATCGCCGCCACCCAATTAGCACCATCAAAACCCGCCGGCTCATTCAGGAGCTCAATCACATCCACCAACCCGCCCACGCTCTCCACCACAAACCTCAGTGTGTCGATCGTGCGCGTGATGTTCGCGGGGTTCAGGGCCCACACAGGCGAGGAGGTGCGCTGCCCCGAGTTGTCGTACCCGTTTTGCGAGCCTGGCGCGCCGTGCAGGTCGAGGATGACGTGGATGTTGTGCTTGCGCGCCCAGTTGAGGCCTTGGAGGAGGTACGGCCAGGCGCCGGGGATGTAGGGGGAGACGGAGGTAGAGGTGTTGGTGTCGGCGGAAGTGAGGGGGACAGACCAGTAGCCGAGGGGTATTCGAACATGGTTGAGTCCTGCGGCACTGATTGCTGCAAAGTCGTCTTCTGTGATCCACTGCTCCGGAGTTAGTAAAAGTAAATTCACTTTCTAATTCTAACGCACCGTCTCCCAATGGTTCGTCAGGAGGTTCAAAGCAGCATTATTGTCCATCATCTGCCCAAGGGTGAACTCGTCGACGATATTGTCATTCCCCGTGCTTTCGAATATGCTGGGAGTGATCCATGGCTGGAAATTAAGGTCAGCGACATACGTCACCGCAGTTCATGCAGGGCACCACACCTCTAGGACAAGCCATCCGCCTCTGCATGAGTTGCAGGTGTGTCAGCTCCTAAGGAGGGAAAATATCAACCAGGTTGCTCACAAGTTCACCCCCCGAATCTTATCCACCCCGTAGTTGAAAGGTGTCGGCGACGGGAGCCCGGAACTTGAACTCGTGCTCACGGTCGGTAAAGAACCTTTACCCGTCGTCGTCGGGGAGGGTCCAGCAGTGCCCGCGCTAGAGGATGGCGGCACAATGACCACCTGAGCGTTCTGAACTTGTAGTTTACATTTTTGCTTCGCTTCGGCGCCTTTTCCGAACAAAACTATAGCCGCTTGGAAATGACAGATCAACAGCAAGCCGAGGCCCACTGGAAGCTGGGGGATGCGCATCGGCGGGAAAGTCTGCGATGAGGAGTCGAACTAGGAGGCCAACGATGGCAGCACTGAGCACTTTTATGCTGCCAGCGAAGCGAGGGTGCTGGTCTCCACGAGAAAGAGGGTGCGGAAGATGATGGTTCGTTTTCCCGGCGATGGAACTTGGTTGATCCTAACTACATATACGTCGTGGAGCCCTATTTATGGAGATACAACCACGAGGCGGCATTGAGGATTCCAAACGGCGAGGAATCTTGTTTTCCGCAAGGACTTGAGATATGATTCAAGTGTGGCAATACGTACAGCATTGAGACGCTGAAAAGAGCTCGTTAAAAGGCCATGAGTCCCTGTGAACTCAGGACATTGTACGTGGCGAGAAAAAACATCGCTGTCAGGAACGGAGGAAAAGTCTAATTTGGCAGTTGATCGAAGGCGATCGGCGTTGCCACAACGCTCATTTGCCTCCGTTCAAGTTGGTGGGCCGCACCTGCCGGCACCCACCCATGCTCGGTCCTGCCAGTAGTTTTGAACGCCTGGTGTTAAAATAACACCGATGAGGTGGTTAAGTCTGCTATTTAGGTGACAAACGAGTAAAGAACCACAAGTAAAATACGCAAGCTTATATGCAAAATATGTAGCCGTTGCGTACAGAATAAAGATACCAATGAAGTATAATACGGAAACCAGTGTCCGTTCATGTACCAATACTAGCTGTAACGGCCCGATGGCAGCCGGACTTCCGTTGGGACAGGCGTCAAGCTCGTATTTCCAACACCTGGCTCAAAGATCTGGGACAGTGTGGCCTCTATTGCCTCGATAGTTTCTCATTGGAAAAACATCTTTTGAAAAATTGTATTGGGTCACTGAACTTACACATTCACGTCAAACTTCAGTGTTGAATGACTAAAAACGCGAAAATACAGATACTACAGAACGACGAGGGATCACCGATCAACCTAAGAAACACCATGGAAAAATATGCACCTAATGATTTCCAATCATTGAAGTCGAATAAAAGCAACACGAACAGCTTATAGGTGGCTGGACGTCGAACTCTGTCGAATCAGGCCTTAGATTTTTCTCCTTCCGCACCCTTATTTTGAGTCTAATTAGAGATTTAATTGAAGCCTTGAGTACACTGTAGAAATAACGCCAAAGATAGGGCTTCCAGTTACTTGAGTGTAAACGAGCGAAGATACAAACTGTAAACTACGTCGTTTATAAGTAAATAAGTGAAACAATACTGAGTACGAATATCAAACAAATATGCAAACTGAGATGGGCGATATACTGCGCCGCACATTTCTAACTTCCATTCCGGGGTACCACGGCAAGCTCGCAATTATCTCCAACATAGACTTCAACTGAGAGGACCCTCAGGCTGAAAGGCCACTGAAACATTGCTTCAACGAACGACGGTGCTCAGTGCTGAGTCAGCATAATGTGTATATCGAGATAATAATTGCTTATCGCCGATATGATCGTGATCGAAATTTGGATTTGCGATTCGGGTCGTTGTCGTTGACGACAGCAAGCCTACTACTTTCTACCACAAGTGTACAGCCAATGAAGTGTTTCTATCTATCACCCTACAGGGCGGAAAAAGTCTCTCCGAATTCAGTCGGCAATGCGTCTTCCATCCAGGGATCATTAATCTACTGAACGACGAACAATCAACAACAAGCCAACAAGATCCCAGCTGGTCAGACAAGCGTCGATGTCTCTGCCGAGCCCATCTGTGAACTTGACGTCCCGTTACCGCATCACAAATCTAGATACTTCCCATGGCGTCCCATGTCTTTCGTATATATCTCAGCTGCCCAAACAAATGATCAACCCAACGGCTTGCCTCTCTCTTTCTCCCTGTTCTTGGATAGAACACTTTTCTTTATTTTCTACTTCGTTTGCCTAGCTCGCTTCATTCATTTCTTCCTTTCTTCCGACTAGGCATCTCATTCTTCATCAGCCTCTGCGATGGCATCCCCTTCTATTTCCTCCAAGCTCCTTTCTGTCTGCATCGTCTCTCTCCTCCTCAGGGCCGTCTATGCCGCACCCATTCTCGTCAAGAGGCAATCTATAACTGCTCTCAGCACAGATCAGATTTCCGCCTTCAAGCCCTTCACCAACTACGCGAGCACAGCCTACTGCCAGCCTTCGCAGATCCTCACCTGGTCGTGCGGTGGTGCGTACAATTGTTGTCTAGACGGCGATTCCGGGCTCATTTACATTTTGATTCATCGAAATAGCGAACTGTGATGCCAACCCGACCTTCCAGCCTACTGCTTCTGGAGGTGACGGCTCCAGCGTACAGTTCTGGTATGTCGGATTCGACCCGACCTTGCAGGTACTTCATTCCCCATCCTCCCCGAGTCCCTTGTACAGTTCTTTAATACTTTCTGCCCAGACTGTGGTAGTAGCGCACCAAGGCACCGACCCATCGAAAATGTATGTTTTGATCTCCTTCCCCGCATGTAGACTGTGCTAACCACCTACCTTTCGTCCAGCCAAGCAGATCTCACCGATGCCGATTTCTTCCTGGAAAACCTCAACTCGACGCTCTTTCCTGGAATTAGCAGTGACATTCAGGTGCACAATGGATTTGCAGCGGAGCATGCCAAGTGAGCCTTCCTTGTTCTTAATTATTCTTTCCATTTTTTTTTCTGCTCCAATCCAACTCCAAACCTTCGTTTTTTAAATCTATCCATAGCTGTTGGCTTTCGGAATAAGGAAAATATCAAGTACTAACACCTCACTTTTTTCACCTAACAGGACGGCAGATTCCGTTCTTTCCGCGGTACAGAGCACCATTGCTAGCAGTGGCGTGAACAAGGTCACAATCGTCGGCCATTCGCTAGGTTCGTCCCTTGGTTACCGTCTTGATTCGAACCTTGCCAATCGGCTGACTCGTTACATCTTCTCCCTACTCTACCATCGAACAGGCGCTGCCCTCGCCCTCCTCGAGAGCGTGTACCTCCCGCTCTTCGTCCCCGATGCAGAGTTTACCACTATCGGGTACGGCATGCCCCGTGTTGGAAATGAGGCTTTCGCGGACTTTGTCGATGCGAACGCGAGCGTGACTCATGTGAACAATAAGTACGTGGCTCTCACCTTCTTAACGTGTTCCGTCTTCCTGTTTGCGCGACGTGGTCGACAATGTCATCTATTCGGGCCCTGCTGTTCTCTTGTAGTAGTCTTTCTCCCCAACTGTCGCATCCCAGCCTTAATCTTACCCCCACGCATAATCCTTTCCTTTCATACTCTCATCTTCTTTACCTCCGGTTCCTTGAAACTGACGTCTTCCTTCAACCACCAGAAGCGACCTCGTACCCATCCTCCCCGGACGTTCACTCGGGTTCCACCACCCCAACGGGGAGAAACACATCCAGGACGACTTGTCCTGGGATGACTGTCCCGGTGCGTCATATTAGTCGGACTCGACTTCGATCCTCTTGCTGACCTTGATCTCGAACTTACAGGCCATGACAACACAGACTCTAGGTGCACCACTGGAGATGTATCAAATATCTTTGAAGGAAAGGTTTCGGACCACGATGGTGCGTCTCTTGCTATTTATTGGTGGTTGTGCCTATAACTGCTTGCTTATATGTTTCTTCTTCAGGTCCGTACGACGGAGTTACGATGGGGTGCTGATCCTCTGTGTACCCGTTATGCTTCTTGAAGTTCTGTTGGCGAGACGTTGGAAAGATGTGCGTTACGGCGAGTATCTGGACGAGAAAAGGACTTTGGACCATGAATAGAATGGGGCTTCTTGGACTCTCCAAGTATTTTAATGATTTTTTTGGGTAATAGGGAATAGCAGCCGTATTCTTGGTGATGCTGGTTCTTTGAACCGGTGAGCAGTCCCCCTATGAAGTGAGGACTAAGGATAGTACAAATTACTATCACAGAGGTTCGTTTTCCCAAGCCAATTCACTATTTCACTTTGCTAGAAGAGGTAGGTCGGCTCCTTTGAAAATGTGATTTTAAGCCGTGAGCGTTTAATTCTTCGACAATTCAGGCATTCGGTTTTCCTTAGAGATATGAATCTCTTCCCCAAGAATCCGACAAAGTTACATGGTCACGTGATAACCGCGACGTCACGCGTCACAACTTTGATTTAGCACGCGCCATGAAATCGAGAATGAGTCAGAACAAAGATCGAACTAAGAGTTCAGTTAACGCGAATCAATTTACAACAAATTACATAGAATTTCACGTTAAGCAGTAACGACTGGAAGTGGCTAATAGGTACACAATGACGCGGGGGAGTGGGAGATGTTACAAAAATAAGACTGTTAAAAATCTGGTTGTGGATAGTAGTGGCGCGTAGTATCAAATGCAGGAGGGGAGAGATATTACCTAGTAATAATAAAAACACAGGGGGAAGGGAGGGAATCTAAAGGCGGTCCAAAAACCCATCACACGCCTCCGCCTTCCATCCCCGATTCTCGCTCCTCCGCATGCGCCCCTGCAGCAGACGTCGCCTGCACCGTCGCTCATGAAGCGATGCGTACCCGTGCCCCTTCTCCCTTAACTTCGCCACCCACTCTGCATGTGCATTCTGGTACGCACGCAGTGCCTCCGTCTTGATCCCCTTAAAACTCTGCTTCAGATGCTTCGCGCGGCGCTTCGCGATCTCCGTGCGCTCTATGAATGTCTCGCTCGCGGTTTGCATGAGCTGCTCACCCTTCCGCTTCAGCTCGCGCGCACGGTCGCGGGCTCGGTTGTTGCGGTACTGCACTTGCTCGGTGAGAGCGTGCATGTGTTCCCCCAGGGCGCGCGCCTTGCCTTTGCCGTTCTGCACCGCGGCGTGGGTCTGGGACTGGATGGCGCGCATGAGGGCATCAACAGCGTCCATGAGCTCCTGCAGGTCCTTGCTCACGACTTTGATGACAGCCTTCACCGTCTGGTCCGCGACGGCGGAGAGAGACGAGATGGTCCTGAGGCTGAGGGCGGTGGATGTGGGGTCGGCCCGCGAGTCCATCTTCTCGGTGGATGGCGCCACATGGACAGAAACCTTCGTGTAAACTTCGGGTGATGGCGTCGTCGGACCTGCGTGCACGATTACGTCTTGGGACGTCCGCGGGCGATCAGAGAAGGTCAGCGACATGCAATCTTTGCATTCGGCTGACTTGGAGGAGCTAGCGACATTGGAGGTGAACGATGGGACTTGAGAGGTCACCGAGAGCGACGTGGTGCCCGGGTTAAATACGGAGAGCGCGAGATCCTTCAAGGAGGAGGGCATCAAGGCGGTGCTGCCGCTGGAGGTAGTAGTGGTAATAATAGCCGAGCGGTTGACCTCCGGTCCGAATAATCCCCAAAGACTGCTTGTCCCCGCGCTTCTGATAGTTGGAGTGGGGATAGGTGCAGATGGGCGGAAGGCAGTGTTAATCGCGAAGCCCACGATCAAAGACATCAGCGCGAATCTGATAACAGCGTCAACGACTGTGAAAATACGATGGAGGGGGGTAACGTACAAAGTGACTGCTTGTCGCGAGTTCATCTGTTCGGCGAGGGATTTCACGAGCGGCTTCTTGGCATCGTCGATGACTCCTTGCAAGGCGTGGTACACATGGAGAGGGTCTGTGTGCTCAAGATCGTCGCTATCAAAGACATTGTAAACGGAGCTCTGGTTGAAGCGGAGCGTCTTTGAACGCGGGATCGTGGAAGACAGCATATCCCAGTCGCTCTCAGCATCAAGGTCGACGCCAGTAAAGTGGACAGTGGGAGCGAGAACAGGAAGATATGCACTATGCTGTAAAGATAAAGTAGGAAGACGTGCAGCAGGCAAATAAACGATTGCAAGTGAGGGACGATCCCAGCCCTGAATATCGGACTAGAGACGCAGTGAAAGACCATATGGATAAAAGGAAACTACAACAACGTACGTTCAATTCAGACGGGGCGTCTGTGGTTCGGTCGTGGACAAAAATGCATTCGGTGAGCGTCGACGACGAATCTGCGTTCTTCTCCAGGCGCAGGAGCTGAACAGGCCCGATGGGGAACTCAAGAGTGTTGACGAGGGTGTGGCCTGAGACACTCGCGGCCTTCTGCACGAGGTCCTGCACGAATGACCACTTAATCGGCGATGAGGTGCCGTAGAGAACGATATCTAAGCCGGCTTTGGCGGTGGCCAGCTCGCGAAGCGGGACCACGGGCGTGGTGGGGGACAGGCCCGGATCCTGTTCGGGCGTCAGAGGCGCAGCAGTGAATGTCTCAGGCTCAGCATCGGTCGCGCTGAACGCGGTTTCAGACGGCGAGACGTCCTCATAGGAACTATTTAACTCATCGCGGGAACTGGTCAGCGGATCAGGGAAGGAGAGACGGAGATCGCGCATGGAGGTGTGCGCACTGGCGGGGCCGCCGGTGCTCGAGCGCGAGGCGCTGAGAGTGCTGACGAGGCTCTGCTCGAGGGCCTCGCGGATGCGCTCGTCCTCCTCAGGCTGCTCGATGTCGGGGATAAAGCTGGCTGGGATGGCGCAAGCGAGTGACTCAGATGCATCCGCAGTCGGCGGAAGTGGTATGGCAGGGAGGGGGTACATGCCGACCTCGATCTCAGCGGGAAGGGCCTCGTCGCCGCTGTCGTCCACAAAGCCCTCCCATGCGTCAACGTCAGCATCGCCCTCCCTGGAGGAGCCGAGGCTGATGGAGGAGCGGCGGGAGTGGGGGGGCGAGGGGATGTCGTCGCGGTCGCTATCTTGGGAGCTGTCGGAGTCGTTGTCGTCGGAAAGGTCGCGGGAGCTGGCGATGTCGAGCCAGTCTGAGTCCGAGAAGGAGTCGAGCTCTGGCATTGGGGAGTAACGAGATTGTGATTGGGAGTACATGGTGAGACGCCAGGCCACCGGTGCCGCCTTAAGTAGGGAGCATGCCGGCGTTTGGCACTGCTTGGCTCTTTATCTTATCGCATTAGACTTTGCTGTATACTAATAGCACTACTAATAGTACTATCCTATACTAATACTCTAGCATCGCATGGTCGTTCTCTTCGACCTCCCCCAGGACATCCTCTTCGCAATATGTGCTAAGCTCGCCCCGCAGGACGTCGTTGCGCTCAAGCAGGTAACGCGTCCCCTCCTCGCCTGATTCCTACCTGACACGCGCCGACACGCAGACATGTCGTGTCCTGCACGCCTTTACCCGCTCTGACTACATCTGGCACCAACTCGCCATTGATCTGCCGCTCGATCTCCTCCAAGACCCACGCTGTGATCTCTCGTCTCTCCCGGGAGATACACTGCACTCCGCCGTGGTGCATGCCCTCCGACTCGAGCATAACTGGCGCAAGAAGGAGCCCACTGTGCGCAGGCTCACGCGCATCACCCATGGGACGCAGATATACCACATGGAGATCTTTGCACAGAAGTGGCTCCTGACGCTGTCCCGCTCCTACGGTGTTCCTGATGGCTCGCATCTCTCGGTCTGGCGCCTGCCCGGCGCCAATGGTGGCGACGCACGCCTCGTTACTGCTCTCGATATTGCTCTATCGCGTAAGTTTGCCGTGGGTGTGCAAAGAGACGGTAGTTGTGCTCTGATCGCTACGATGTGCACTTTATCTGGCCACGGGTACGCGCCTTCCTCATTCCAGGCACGAGCAGCAGCTAATGGATTTCCAGACACATAAATTTATTCAATCTCTCGCTCAAGGAGGACGAGACGCGCAGTGTATCTGACCCTGATATTCTTCGTCGCTTGGTGACCATCCCCATACCTGAGCGCACGGGCGTTCTGTTCGATATTCATATAAATGGGCCTATTGTTGTTGCCGATTTCGCTCTCATACCTGGTGTCTCAAATACAACCCCGGACGGACTCATTTCATTTCAGGCGCTTGTAATCAATGCAGATACCAACTTCAAAGCTCTCATCCCGTCCGCGCTCCCTGCTGTACGTCTCGCAATGTAATTTGATTCCGTAGATCTAATTGCATGCTTGCACAGGAATACAATTACGACAGGATGAATACGAGACTATATCCTGACTACATCCTTACCGTTGGATGGAAGGCCCAGAGGCTTTACGTTCTTGCAAATGCCTTTCCTCCCGAACTACTGTCCTCGATGGTCCTTCCGTTGTCGACGCTGTCGAATCCCACATGCAAGATACTTCCTTCGTGGGGCCCAACGCTATCTGAGTACGAGGTGATCAATCTCCTGCCCAACTTTGACCTGTATCTTTCTCCCGAGCCAGAGCTGAGGCACATTAAACGTTTCTCATCCGTCCTGTTCGATTCGCGACCCGTTGCGCACTCGAAAGGAGAGTTCTTCCAGCTCCCACTTTATTTACCTGCCCAGGAAGGCAAGAAAACGACATTACTCAAGCCCACCATGAGCTTCTCGTTGCCCCCGCACACGACACAAGATCTGGTATGCCTCGGCAAGACTGGACAGCGCGCAGTGTGGTTCGAGCGCAACTGGGAATCAGACGACGAGGAATACCGACTCATGCGAGCGTCGCTGCCTGTGAGCGGGGAGAAACCAGTGGTGGGAATACTCCTTCCGAAGCATATGGCGCTCCCGTTCGAGCTGCACATGTGCAAGACAATTTATTTCGAGGAGGCGACGTGCCGTGTGTGCTTTGGGCTGCACACGGGCGACGTGTATGTGATGGAGTTTTGAGGGCAAGTGGTGGGGCTTGTTTTCCCTTGTACTGGTAGTGTAGTGTACGGTAGTGTGCCAAATGCGCGTAGTAGAACATTGCAATTAGTGGACGGACTGCCGGACCGCGCGTCACCCAATGGGGCATCGAGATAATCTCTGCGGCACGTGGCGCTTCGCGAGTTGGATCTGATTCTACGATCACAATGTCATTTTCATGAATTACACTGCACTGTGACTGAACCACGTCTTCCTCTCCTTGCCTTTCCTCCCCTTCCCCTCCCCTCATTGCCCCAGGGCACCGCTCCCCATGCAGCGTGAACTCGACCAGCTCGTGCAAGCCATCGCTATCGCCTCCGACCCCGCCCAGGTCGCCCTCCACCAGCAGGCTCTGGCGTACGTCGCCAGTATCCAGCAGAACGCCGCCGAGTCATGGCGCCTTGCACTCCCGCTGTTCGTGGACCAGAGCCAGGGCGGGTCGAGGAAGTACCCCCCCGAGGCGCGCTTCTTTGCGCTGCGCGTCTTGGATGAGTTTTTTGATAATAGGTAAGTGGTCGCATGCCACTGGTTGGGTTTTTCCTTGTGTGTTTGTTGGCTGGAGACATTCGAGAGGAAGAAGGGATTCCACTTTGTTATTGAGTGCTGTCGGATGCATTTGTTCGACGGAGAGAATTGTCGTGTGCCACACCTTGGATATGACTCAACGCTGATCTCTGCCCTTTAGGTTCGAGCCCTTAGACGAAGAATCCTTCCGCACCCTGCAGCAGGCCCTCGTCTCCTATATCCAATCAGAATACGTCGTCGGATCAGCAGAGGCCGATGCCTCATGTACGTCCGCTCGATGCGCTGGGATGGCCGTTCGCTGACTATCCTCCCTTGCCACTTCAGTTCTCCGGAACAAATTCTCCCACACCCTCACGCTCTTCTTCCTCTGCACATACATCGACCAGTGGCCCTCCTTTTTCTCCGACCTCTTCACCCTCATCAACCCCACCGACGCCGGCGCTGCGCAGAGCAAGTTCAACCGCCATGTCTCCCTCCTCTTCTTCCATATCGTCCTCGAGATCTCTGGCGAGGTCGCGGACCAGATGATCAAGTCTGCACGCCCGTATAATGCCGCACGACATAATCGCGATGCCCGCGTGCGGGATGCCGTGCGCGACCGTGACGCTGCGAGGATAAATGAGGCCGTGCTGACGATTGTGGCGGAGGGGGCGGAGCGCATGGCGGCCCTACAGAAGAATGAAGGCGCGGCGGGGAATGCAAAGGAACTCCAAGATGCGATTGAGGTCGTGGACTGGGGCATCAGGACGTTTGGGTCGTATGTCGGTGAGCGGTTTACTCTTCCCCTCCCGGGCGTTTCGTCCATTACTCAATGTAGCCGTCTAGGGTGGATTGATATCAACCTCACCGTGACGCCGACGACGGTGCCGCTGCTGTTCAACATGCTCGCGGACCCTTCGCTACCTATTCGATTAGCTACCTCCGTGGCCCTCCTCCGCATCGTCGCGAAGGGTCTGAAGGAGCCTGGGGACAAACTGCAGCTGCTCAAAGTTCTTTCTCTCGGCCAGGTTCTGGACGCACTAGAAGCCAAGACGCGTGCACAACAGCTGGAGCGGGGTGATGACACGGACGAGGGCGAGGAGTCGTATCGGGAAGCGCTGGGCAAGCTTCTGAATGTCCTGGGGCTGGAGTTGGCAAAGCTCGCGGATGTGAGTCGTCGTGCTGTGACTGTTTGTTCTTTTGTGCCTTCCAAGCTCACGATGACGCTTTAGGACTGCCCAGACGAAGGCGTGCGTGCAGAAGCAACGACGTATATCACCCAAATCCAGCCGGTCATGCTGCGCTTCCTCGCCGACGAGTACGACGACACGTGCTGCACCGTGTTCCCTATGCTGCAGGTTATCCTCACAGGCGTGAGCGTCCCTCGTTTTATTTATTGCTATTTCGTATCTAATCGCTTGCTTTAAAGTACAAACGCGCTCGGCGAACATCCTCAGATCCTCTGGATGACTCAAAACGATCCTTCCTCACCTCACTGCTCGAAGTGATCCTAACAAAAATGAAGTGGGAGGAGGATGCGGAGCCTGATGATGCGGATGATGACGAGACGGCCGAGTTTGACAAGATGCGGAAAGTGCGTTGTTATTATTTAGTGCCCGTGCTCATGTGTGCAGAAGCTGATTATTGGGTTGATCCAGGAACTACGAACGTTCTTGGACTCTGTCCTCTCTATTGACCAGGATCTCGTCACTGGCGCAGTGCGGACACTTGCGCTGAACACGATCTCAGCTTACCAGTCGGGGACGCCGATCCCGTGGAACGACGCAGAGCTAGGGGTGTACCTCGTGTTCATCTTTGGTGAAATCAACAAGAGTATGTCGTGTCTCCTACTGTTCTATCATTGAGCACGACACTGATTACTGGCATGCACAGCTGGTGGCAAAGGTCGCGCAGCGTTCTGTCAAGCCCCCGCCGTCGACAAGGAAAAACGGAAAGGGACAGATTACTCTGAGTACCCGCTCACGACGCACGGGGAGATGCTCCTTGCCCTCGTGCAGTCTGGCATCGTATCGTATCCGAACCGAACAGTGTCGCTGCAATTTTTCGAGACTGTTGCGCGGTATACCGATTTCTTCAAAATCCGGAAAGAGTGCATTATTCCGACTTTGCAGGCTATGATCGATGCGCGGTAAGTCATATGCGTTTTCTTCGCTTTGGGATGCAAGAGCCTTACTGCTTTTTTACCTTCGTAGGGGTCTACATAGCGAAAACTCTTCCTTCCGCTCTCGATTATACTACCTATTCTACAAATTCATAAAAGAGGGCCGAAATGAGATCCCCCCAGACATCAGCGCGAACATCATCAACAGCATGCGCGATCTCTTCCCGATCACTATTGAGCCTGTCGAGCCAGAAGAAGGCGAGACTGACGTCCTATCCGAAGCCGTCCGCAGCTCCGCCTTCGACTCGCAGCTCTACCTCTTCGAGACCGCCGGTATCCTCTGCTCGCTGAT